>PVKE010007681.1:0-43988 GCA_004027555.1 Craseonycteris thonglongyai
TCCATTTTAGGAGAGTGACTTGCTTTGTCTGTTTGACGAGGAGCATCAAGTCTTCAGTTGGCTCATAGGAGCAGGAATGACCGTCTTCCTTCCTGGGGGAGTCCTGTGGAGACTTAAATAAAAGAAGTTTGGTTCGGGGGAAATGGGTCTAATCATTGATGTTTTGTAGCTTTGTTACTAAGCTAAGGATCTGGCTGTTTGCTGCCTATAAGCTAGTAATCGAGAGACAAGGTTGTTGGAAAGAAAAGTAGGTTCGTTTAAACTGTCAGCATTTGGGGAGGATAGTGAACTCAGTTTTAGAGGCAACTTTCCTGATTTGTTCTGGTTAAAAGTTTTTACAGGTATGCAAGAAGCAGAACAGAAGAAAGGGGAAGGTGGTGGAACAGTTTTGGCACTAAAACCTGAAAAGAGAAAAAGGTGGGGTGGTGGAAGGGAAGGGAGGCCCAGAATTTGGAAAGAAGGTCTTTATCTAAAATTGGGGTCCGGCATCCTGGGAGAACTAAAACGGAGTGTGAGAAAAATACGTCCTGGAGTGTGTAAGGGAGCGTGGAGGTCATACTAGAGACTGAGAGAAAACATGGCTCTATCTTTTGTGGTGACCATGAGAACCCAATTAGGGGTGTCAGAATAAGAAACAGGCTTATTAATAAGTTGGCTTTATAGAAGGGATTTGTATTTTGCTTAAAATTTTATATCTAGATTTTTTTTTATTTAATTTATTTTTTATTGTTTTTTTTATATCTTTTTATATTTATAGAGAGTAATTATTTTATCTTCAGTGCATATTTATTTTTATTTTACTTTTGACAGATAGAGACAGAGACAGAGACAGCTAGAGAACCGAACTGTGGGAACTCCCCAGTTCAGCACGTGGGTCCTGCCTGGGCCGGAGCCGGGATTCGATCCTCGGTCCTCGTGGCCTCAAAGCGAGCGCTCAACCCGCTGAGCCGTCCCGGCTTTCCCTTTTATTGTTTTTGACACAGAGAGAGAGATACAGAGACAGAAACAGAGAGAAGAGGGAGGGCCCAGAGCAGTCTCCATAGTTGCACACATTGGTTTTTCCACATAGTTTCATTCCACAGGTGGGCGCAGGGCTGCACAGGGCAGGAACTGGGCCGGGGTCTCACCCCGGTGGGAACTGAGCTGGGGGCACTCCCCAGTTCAGCATATGGGTCCGCACGGGCCGGGGCCAGGATTCGATCCTCAGTCCCTGGGGCTGCAAACCTAGCGCTTGACCCGCTGAGCCATCCTGGCTTCCCCAATATCTAGATCTTATTAAGGCTATTGACTCCTGTTAGTTTGACAGTGGTTACAGTGCTCAGGAGCACAGTCTAAAGCAATGGGCAGTAATTGGAGGCAGGGCTTAGAGATTCCCTGGGAAAATTTTTCTAGAGTTCTTTTTAAAATCTGACTGCCTTGTTCTACATTTTGTCTAAAGTATAAGCTTTTAGTAAGAAACAGATTGAGTATCAGCCCAAGTCTAGGGGCGCTATTTATCTCTATAATTGAGCAGGTTCTGGAAAATAGGTCCAGAGAGAGCAGAATGAGACAGAGGAAATAGCTCTATTATTAGTTATAAAATTAAGAGGCTTATCTGTCACATCAAGGGTCACCCATACATTTGTCCCCATTATCATAGCAGTCTTTCTGGGAGCTGCTGGGCACCTCAGACCCTGTCAGTCACCTACTGACATTCGTGGAGGAGTTGGTCCCTGCTCCCTTCAGAACAGGGGACGAGCCCTCTTTTAGTGCCCTTGTGTTTTGCACAAGGGCATGGCTGCTTTGGAGGAGTAGAGCCCTCATTATGCCGGAGGTCTAGGCTTCTGCACCCAAAGCAGGCTCCTTCGCATGGTATTTACCTTTTGGGGTTTCTGGGGTGGCCCTGAGGTGACTTAGGTTTGGCCCATCTATTACTGTGGCCCAAAGTCTGGCCTTTCTCTTATCTCCGGTCACATTGTTCCCTGTTTTCTAGTTATCCCTGTTCTCAGTTGCTAGACATTGAAACAAATTTCCTGGCCTTGTTTAAGATTTGAACCTTCTTACTAGGAATGTAATACTTGTACTGAAAATTGTACAGATACAATCATTTTGATGAGATATAGCATCTTTGCTTTTTCTCAGGCAGAAAACCTTGTGATTTCTCTAGCAGACAAGCAGCCTAAGAAACCCTTGCCTGATTTAGCCTTTAATTTTGTTTAGCTTAAATATATATAAAAATCTCTTTCAAAGCTTTTATATTTCTTTGTTTTTAAATTTTATTTATTTATTTATTTTTGACACAGAGAGAGAGAGAGAGAGAGAGATACAGAGACAGAGAGAGAACTGAACTGGGGGAGCTCCCAGCTCAGCATATGGGTCTGCACGGGCCGGGCTGTAACTCGATCCCCGGTCCCCAGCGCTGCAAAGTGAGCGCTCAACCCACTGAGCCATCCTGGCTTCCCCTAGCTTTTATATTTCTGTATCTTATACCTTCTTAAAATTCATATGAAAATTTCCTTCATAAACGTTTTTATAACTAATTTCTCTTAGTTTGTCTCCTTTCATTCATTCAGAAATAACCGTTTTTATAATAAACTCTTTCATTTTTTTAAAAAAATGCATTTTTATACCTTCTTAAAATATCTTTATATTAATTAGCATCCAATAATCCTCAGATCATTAGTTTCTGACAACTGAAAAGCAAAAGGTAGCATTTTCATTGGTAATTTACAAACACATTGTGTAACCGTTAGAAGCATAGGCCTTGCCCGGTAATATCATATATAACATAACTTCTATTGAAGATGTTTATAAACAACTTCTTATCTTTTAAACCCTGGTGAAAAAAAAAAGGACTTCAAAAACTTAAATTAGCCTTGGTAAACATCTTCCTTGATCACATGATCCTGAAAATAACGGGTTAATTTTTATTCATTTAAGCCATTAACGTCTTAAAGTCAATTAAACATTATAATTTGGTAACACCAGCTGGAGGCAGAGATATTATTTTATACATAAAGCATATGTAGATATCAGGTTATATACATAAACAGAAGTGTCAACAATTGCAAAGATTTTCACTTGCTTCCCTGTAGTTCCGAAGGGCCTGGAACAAAAGAGGGGGCGGGGCCTGGTTAGACAGTCTGGCCACTTGTTTTAAGGCGCTTGTTTTTAAAAGTACCTCTTTTTTTCCTTCAGTTGAGTCCACCAGGATGTATCCTTTTGGAGACCTTGAAAAGTTCTTGAGAATCAGAAAAACCTTAAAAAGATTTTAGATAATGCCAGGAAGTGGGGAGCAGGGGGTTCCCCAAGACCAAAGGTCTGGGCAGCTGCTGGGACACACCTTAGCAGTCCCTTCCTGACCAGCAACAAGTGGTGGGGGGAAGTTAAAGCAGGCAAAGAGGCAGGAGCAGGTGGAGAGGCGGGTGAGGAGGGAGCAGGTGAAGTTCCCGAGGTTTGTGGGTCACCGTTGTCCTCAGGACGATGGGACGAATGGGGACAGTGAGGAGACAGAGGGAGCCGATGCATAGGGTGGAGGTCCCAAATCCCTCGGATCTACAGGGGAGGGTTCCTCGGGAGTAGGGGTTGGTGCAGGTTTTGAACGTGTCAAGAGAATTTGGAAGGTAGAGCAAGATTCACGGAGAGTCGAGTATGAAGGGTGAAGGGAGGTCAGGGTTCCCGGGAAGAGAGGGCATCGGTTGAGAGCATCCTGAGGAAGTGTGGGGTCGAGTCAGGGTGTGGGGTGTAGGGAGGAGCAGAAGTTAGAGGAGAACTGATTGGCTGGATCGAGATTTGGGGTGAGCTGATGAGGGGGGCCTTAGAGTGAGCCAGGAAGATTTGAACCGTGGAGTAGAAATTGCAGAGTGAAGAGAGCGAAGAGTGAGGAAAGCCAGAGTGCAGGGAATTTCTGACCACTTTCCATTGTGCCCACATAAGTTACGAAAGTTAAAAATATCAACTTTGTTGTCTGATTCGAGTAAGGCGTTTCGGCCTGGTTTCTGAAGGAAGGGAACAGGTGGGCCCCATATCTGAGTGTGGCATGTGCATGGGGGTGAGTAGGACAAAACCCAGGAGGACAGGGAAGAGGCGTCCCAATTCCCAATGTCAATCTCCGTAGTGGAGGAAGGATCAGTCCCAGGGAGGACGTCCCTGTGCTGAGAAGGTCCAGGGCGAAGCTGGAGGATTCCCCTGGCCTACCGGTAGGACTTCTCGGAAGGACCAAAAGGTGGACGGAGAATGGCAGGGGACCTTGAGGGTCCTAGGAATGTGAATTAGGCCGGTGCTGATCGCAAGGTCTACAATGGAAAGGAGGAAGTCCCTGGGTGTAGGTCCTTTCAGCAGGTTCAGGAGGGAGACCAAGGAGCAGATCAAGCCCAGGGAGGGGAGGGAGGGAGGGAGAGAGAGAGAGAGAGAGAGAGAGAGAGAGAGAGAGAGAGAGAGAGAGAGAGAGAGGCGACCCAGCAGTCTCTTGGTGAAAACCCCCTCCTGGGTTTCAGCACCAATATGTAAGGTTCACTGAAGAAGGACCACACTGAGTTCTGGTTTAGCGAGAGAGTTTATTAGAAACAGCCTGGGGGAAGCCGGGTGGCTCAGTGGGTTAAGCGCTCACTTTGCAGCCCTGGGGACCGAGGATCGAATCCCGGCCCCGGCCCGTGCGGACCCATGTGCTGAACTGGGAGCTCCCCCAGTTCAGTTCTCTCTCTGTCTCTGTATCTCTCTCTCTCTCTCTCTCTCTCTCTCTCTGTCAAATAAATAAATAAATAAATAAAATTGTTAAAAATATATTAAAAAAAAAAAAAGAAAGGGCCTGGCTGATACCGAAAGAGGGAGAGATAGTATCAGCCCCTCTGGGGGTTGGGAGAGTACTTTTATATGCAGGTATCAGAAGAACCAGAAATGAGGGTGGAGGAAGGGTATCAGAAAGTGCCAGCAGGGAAGCCGGGACGGCTCAGTGGGTTAAGCGCTCACTTTGCAGCCCTAGGGACCAAGGATCAAACCCCGGCAGACCCATATGCTGAGTGCACCCAGTTGGGTTCACACTGGGTGGGACCCTGGCCCAGTTCCTGCCCTGTGCAGCCCTGCTCCCACCTGTGGAATGAAACTATGTGGAAAAACCAATGATGTGCAACTATGGAGACTGTTCTGGATCCTTCCCCTTCTCTCTGTTTTTGTCTCTGTATCTCTCTTGTGTCAAAAACAATAAAAATAAATCCTTAAGAAGGTGCTGGCATGTAGGTTGGGCGTGTTTAGTGGATAATCTGGTGCCAAGTTCCAACTGCCTCAGGGTGGGGCTGAAAGTCCTTGCAGCCTTTAGCAATGCAAAGTCTCCTCAGGGAGGCCCCTGGGGCTGCTGCTTGGTCCTCATGCATATCTTGTTTTTTCCTCCTCCCACCATCTCACCCTTCAGCCCACAAGACAGTGCATCTCCATAACCACCTGGCAGAACCTTAGAAATATGTGTAGGTGCCTTAACTGGTTTCTGTCGTGCATACCATTCAGTGGGTCTCAACCTCAGCTCCCCGGCTCAGGGAAGGCCGGCAGCATGAACATTCCCCAAACGGAGAGCGTGCGGAGCCTCTGCCGCTCTGTGGCTGGCTCCAAGGCCACCTAGTCAGCATGTCTGCTCAGGCAGGTGAGATAAGGCTCTGGTGACTTAGGACTGGCCCTTAGGACTCTTGCCCTTAGGACTGGCCTTTGTCACTGAAGGAATTCAAGACAGACCTCCCCCAGCCCAAAACATGTCACTTTGGCATGTTGATCATTTTGAGTTAAAGGCACTTGTAAAAACGCAGCTACATGAGAGAGACAGTCTGACCTTTTTGCTTTCTGAAAGCAGGAGTTAAAAATCCCAGGTGGAAGGTGCTCTCTCTGTACCAGGAGGAGGAAATATTCTTATCACCAGAAACAGGGAGGTAGGGCCCAGAGATATCTGCACAAACAGATCTTCTTTTTTTTAAAAAGGTTTATTTTATTGTTCTTGGCAGAGACAGAGAGAGACAGAGAGAAGGGGGAGGGCCCAGAGCAGTCTCCATAGTTGCACGTCATCAGTTTTTGACATGGTTTTGTTCCACACAGGTGGGCTGGGTCCGTGCAGAGCAGGAGCTGGGCTGGGGGCCTCCTGCATGGGAGGCACAACCCCTCGAGCCAGGGGCTGAACCCAGGGGAGAGAACTGAACTGGGGGCCTCCCGCATGGGAAGCACTCCCCAGTTCAGCATATGGGTCCACACGGGCCGGGGCTGGGATTCGATCCCTGGTCCCTGGGGCTGCAAAGCGAGCGCTTAACCAGCTGAGCCATCCCGGCTTCCCCCAGATCTTACAGCAACCCCCTCGGGTCTTCCTGCCGCCTCTCCATGTAGTTCAGTTACTTCCCCACCATCGCTACTCTTTCTTCAACCTAATACGCACTTGGGCCGAGCCCTTCTTGGGGTCTTCGTTTTTGGGGGGAGGACCCCCACAGACATGTAAGTAAAATGCGTATGCTTTTCTGCTGTGAATCTGTTTCATGTCAGTCCCAGCTGGACACCCTGAGAGGACGGAGGAAATTGCTTACTTCCCCTGCATTAGAGAGAACAGAACAAAGAGTGCTCTTGGCGTGTTTCACGGCGGCTGCTTTTCTGCTCTCCCCGCCCAAAGCACAGACGCAAAGTGCTCTCTCACGCCCAAGCTGCGCCTCCTGCCGTGGTCTCCTGCCTTTTCAGTGACCCCCGTGCCCGTGCCCTCCCACTACTGCGGGCCTTGGCTCCTGGGAGGCTGGGATTTCACTTTTTAGGCCACTGGTTTGTCCTATGTGCTCAGTTCTGTAGAGGGTCTGAAAAGAGTTGTCGACTTTCAGCTTATTTAGCTTTTCTCTTGTTGTGTGAACGGAAGTAATACCTTCCAAGTTCTTCACACACTGGACTAGAAACTGGAAGCTCCCAATTATTATTATTATTATTTAAAATGTTTATTTTATTGTTTGAGAGAAGGTGAGAGAGAGAAGGGGGAGGCCCCAGAGCAGCCCCCATAGTTGTACATCACTAGTTGTGACATGGTTTCCTTGCACACAGGTGGATGTGGGGGTCAGTCAGAGGAGCGGGGAAGGACATTCTAAGGCTGAGGACCAGCATGAGGAGGGTGGGGGAGCAGGGAGGGAAGGCTGTGTCCTCTTGGCTGGAGTGAGCCTGTGAATCCTAGACTGGAAGGCAGAAGTGAGGGCCATGGTGGGTGCTGGGGGGTGGTCTGGGGTTGGGGGGGGTGGGCTTCAGAGGGTAGAGAAAGCAGCTGGACCTCATCCTCAGTCCTGGGGGCCTTGGGAAGTTCAGAAGGAAAAATGGATGGGTCAGGAGCCACCGGGGGCAGGGCACAGAGCTGGTGGGCCAGGGGTTGGGGCTGGATTCGTGAGAGAGGAAGGGGTTAGAGGCCTAGGTGTTTATTTTCTTCCCCAGAGATGGGGTGATAGCCGTGGGCATCTCAGTTGTCAAACTCAGGAGGCAAGAGGCTCACTAAGCATCCTGGGAAATTCCCTGAGCAGCTGGGAATATGCAAGAAGCCAGTCTATTGCATTTGCCCCGGAGGAAGACTTACTGGTAACTTCTCCCCCTCCTGTACCTTCTGTTCAGCTGGCTGAGCAAGACTCAAGCCCTCCCTCGTCCAGGTCCTTGCTGCTCAGAGGGTGGGTCTGGGGTCACCAGCCGCAGCAGCAGTGCCTGGAAGCCTCTTAGAAATGCAGAATCACAGGTCCCAGCCCAGACCTGTAGCGTCGGAATCTTCGGAATCTGCATTTGAACCAGTGCCCTGGGGAAGTGTGCACCCTGAGGCTTGAGAAGTGCTGGCTTAAGCTCTATGTGGCAGGCCCCTTGTCTGTCTTGTATTTCTAGGACCTCAACCATGTGAATGCTCAAAGGACTGTGATGGTTGACAGCTGGCTGGAGGACAGGAAGGAGAAGACATGTTTGACAGAGAGGAGGTGAAATTGGCCAGGGTGGGGTGGAGGTTGGGCCACATGTGCGTGAGACGCCAGTCCGGGAGGGGTGGGTTGAGAACCCAGAGTCCTTCACAGGATGACCATTCAGGGGCAGGAGGCCCAGGGCACAGAGCGTTCATGGTCAACTGTCAAAAGCCACCAGAAGTCAGAGAGTCAGCCTGAAGCCCCCCCCACACACACACACAGCTGTTACTATTAAGAGAGCTCAGTCCCTAGAGGGGACAACTACATGGACTTAAAGATCTTCTGTCTCACAAAGGAACCTTAGAAGCCCAGTTTTTCTTGAGTATTCCAACCTTGGTGACGAACTTGATTAAGTAAATCCCTGTCAACAATTTAAAGTACACTTACAGATTCCTCAGGGTTGGATCCGCAACCAGAGCCATCAGAACATTATACTTAAAACTCTTCTATCCTGTCAAGGCCAGGGGCCCACTCATCTCCGCATGGTTCCCACCCTTGCTGGTGTTTCTTCTCGGGGGTGTGGCTGTGCTGGTTTTGGTCTCTCCTTTGGGCTCTGGGGGTGGAATGTGGACGCCCTCTCCTACTTGTGATAATCTCCCAAGACAAGCTGAGGTCACTGGATGTGGGTGTTTGACCTTAGTCCTTGGCCGGAACACGCAGCTTGGCTGCCTCTCCCAGGGGGACACTCGGCTAGTTAATCATTTTGGACGTTCTCTGCTGAACCCCCGCTTCTCCTGGACAACGAGGTTGACCCTCATGCCGTGCACCAGGGGGAGCCCCGTGAGCCCAGCAGTTCTGTTCTTTCCTTGGTGAGGTTCCTGCCCCCACAGAACCCCAGCCCCCAGCTGCAAGAGTTTATGCTGTTTTGATTACACAGATAAAGCAAACATGCCTCTCTAATTTGTTAACATCAATAAAAGAAACAAAACACATGGCCCAACTTATCAAGCTCAATACGAATTCAAACCAGTCGTATGGCAGCCGTCTCGCTTATATTTCAGCCCTGTTGGAATGCTGTGTTCACTTTTCCCTTTTGAGTTTCATTGTAGCCATAACCTCTCACAGAGTGACTTTATTCAAATGAACTATAATTATTTCAATTAATAACTTTTTAAGATTTATTTTGTTGTTTGAGAGAAGTGGGGAAAGAGAGAGAGACAGAGAGAGAGAAGGGAGGAGGGCCCAGAGCAGTCTCCATAGTTGCAATGCGGTTTCGTCCCACACAGGTGGATGTGGGGTAGGGTGACCAGACGTCCCGCTTTGGGCGGGACAGTCCCGATTTTTAACAATGTGTCCTGCGTCCCGCGGCGTTTTAAAAGAGTCCCGATGTTTGGAAAGAACGCACGACAAGCTAGGGAACGGCGGGAGATAGACCCCATTTTTCATCAAGAACCCCCTCCCCCCGGCCAATGGTGTCCCGCTTTACCAGTGTTACAATCTGGTCACCTTAATGTGGGGCCGCGTGGGAGATGATACCTTTGCTGCCACCCTGGCGGTTACCAGTTGCGCCACAGGTCAGCACATGGGTTTGCACGGCCCGGCGCCGGGAATCAAACCCTGGAGCCCACAATTGCCAGGCAAGTGCTCAACCTGCTGAGCTGTCCCGGCCTCCCTCCCTTAGTAACTTCTGATGCTCATATCATACAGCTTGGCTAGCATTGGGGCAAACTTTTGGTTGTTTCGGGGTCTCTCCCTTGCTCCCCTCCAATTTCTGAGGGCAGCCTTTATTTCCCAGTCACAACAGGACATTCTAGACTATTCTAATTGTCTTTATTTTGCCCCCAAGGAATCCTGGTCTCCTTTAGTGGAGAAGGTTTTAGGGATCAAAGTCTGGGCACTTGGACGCCCGTGAGACTTGCGGGGGCGGGGGTGGGGGTGGGGAGGGGGCTGAGGTTACTGTGGTTTTTCGCCACCCTTGTCAGAAACAAAGCCGGAACTCTTTCTATATTTTTAAGGTCATAAGTTTGCAGTAAATTCTTTCAGTCTGTGGTTTTGTTAACACAGGTTAACAATATTGTTGTTGTTAATCCCACATTGACAGGATTTGGCCACAAGCAGCTCACTGTGACATTGGCAGGAGCCCCATCCACTCTAGGGGACAGGAAGCAGATGAAAATGGACCAGGAGGGCCAGGAAGGGGGGGATTAGGAAGAGCAAGTGGAGGTGACTCTGGCTACAGGGAGTAAAGGGAAGAGAATTGGTGGTCATGGGTGGGAGTGGGAGGGTGGGGAGGGACCGTTTTTTCTTTTCCTGTCCTCTTGATTAAGGTAGGAGAGGCTTCAGCTTGCTTGTAGGTGGGGCACAAAGTGGCAGTCGTGAAAGGCTTCGTTTAGGATTCTTCTACGTACTCGCACAAGGAAAAAGAAGAATCCAGTTCATCTGGTTAAACTGAACTGGAAGGGAAACCCAAGGGCTGCTCAGTCAGCCCAGTGGACACACAGCTCCGGGACGCCCAGTTCCCCGTGTGTGTCCTACGGCTCGGCCTTGGGGGGCTGGGCTCTGTTCTGAGATGGGCCCCCCGGCTTCGTGCGGTGGTGAGATATCATGGAGCTCTAGTCTACACACTCCTCACTCCGAGTCCAGAAGAAAGAGTGTACACCCAGAGCCTGTGCAAGAAAAAGGGGTGCATCTCTCCCAGACTTCTACAGAAGACCCAGGCAGCCAGGTTCTGTGTCCACAGGGGTAAACTGAGGCCAGCGCATGGCCTCTTCCTCCATGCCCTCCCCCGCCCCCAGCTTCCCCAGTAGCCAGGCCAGGTCTGACCAGAAGGAATTTAGCCTCAGAGTCCACTGCAGGCTTGGGGGTCAGGCAAACTCGAATTCCAATTTCTGCCCAGCTTTATCTGTGAGTTTGGGCAAAGCCCCTTGTTGGCCTCAGTTTCCTCATCTGTAAAATGGGGGTGATGACAGCACGACCTCAGAGGGAGGCTGTGAGATTTTTTTTAAAGATTTACTTTATTATTTTTGACAGAGACAGAGAGAAGGGGGAGGGCCCAGAGCAGTCTCCATAGTTGTACGTCATCAGTTTCCAACATGGTTTCTGTCCACACAGGTGGGCGGGGGCCGTGCAGGGAGGGAACTGGGGGGTCCCACATGGGAGACACGCCCCCTCAAGCCAGGGGCTGAACCCGGGGCTAGGGGTAGAGGGGTAAGAACTGAACTGGGGGCCTCCCACATGGGAAGCTTGCCCCAGTTCAGGATATGGGTCTGGATGGGCTGGGGCTGGGGCTCGGTCCTCAGACCCCAGTGCTGCAAAGTGAGCGCTTAACCTGCTGAGCCAGCCCGGCTTCCCTGTTGTGAGATTAACAAGCTGGCAGGGAGCCGTGTCCCACCCTGGAGAACCAGAAAGAGCTTGTGGGGTTATGCACAGCCCATGAGACAGCTCCCAGCACAAAGCCATTTCTTTCTCAATTCTCTTAATCCCCTACTCATGTCCAAGGTCAGGTCTTCACTAGGTGCTGGCCTGTCTTGAATACCTCCCTCCACCACCTTGTGGATCTCACTTTCGTTCCAATTTTACTACGTGTGCTGCCGAAGGGAGCACTGGGTCTACTTTCTAACAAGGTGAGGGCTGGCAGGGGCTCAGCCCTCAGACAGGCAGTGGGATCCCCAGAGCCTCACAACATTGTTTCAGGCTCATGTTTACTGTTACCTTCTATTCTAGGTTAGTATCAATAGTAGTGGTGTTTTATCTAGGGCAGTAATACAAAGTTCTCTTTTAAAATACACTTAGTGGAATGAATAAATCGGTGTAAAGAAAAAGTATGGGGGATGCCGGGATGGCTCAGCAGGCTGAGCACTCGTCTTGCAGTCCCGGGGTCCAAGGATTGAATCCCGGCCCTTGCGGACCCATAGGCTGAATTGAGGTGTGCCCCCAGTTCAGTTCTCACGGGGGCCAGCTTTCTGTGCAGGAGGCCCCTGGCCTGGTTCCTGCCCTGCGCAGCCCTGTGCCCACCTGTAGAATGAAACTATATCGAAAAACTAACGTACAACTATGGAGACCGCTCTGCGTTCTCCCCCTTCTCTCTGTCTGTCTCTCTCTCTCTGTCAAAAACAATAAAAAAGAAGTAAAAAGTACGGAGTGTTCACTGTTACCAGCGGTGGAAGGTACAGGCCCGCACAGGCTGCTGAGCGCCCGGTCACTCTGCTGCAGGCACTGTCTCCAGGAGGCAGACACAGCAGTAAGTTGGCAGGAACCCCTGCCCCGTGGATCTCGCGTTCTAGTACCGGCCACTGGCAATAAAGTACATGCATGCGTGGAACATAATGCATGTCACACGGTGATCAGTGAGTGGGAGGACACGGAGGAGGGAGGGCAGGGTGGGCGTGCCCAGCTTGAACTGAGGCCACCGGGCAGCTGACACTGAAGCTTGAACCTGAAGGAGAGGAGGGAGGCAGCATCTGGGCAAAGAGCAGGGCGGGGAAGGAGCAGGTCGGGCTGAGCTTGTGCCATCCCAGCTGTAGAGGTGGGGGGGCCGTGGGGTCTGCAGAGGAGCCTGGGGGTGGCCGTGTGGTGTCTGCCAGGTGCTTCAGGGGACCGGGAGCAGGCAGCTGTGACAAACACTGCTGGAGGGACCAGGCAGACAAGGATGGAGACTCGGCAGAGACCCAGGGCATGGTCATCACCGGGCCCCCCAAATGAGGGATTTGGTGGATCAGTGGGGAGCAAGGGGCACGAGCAGGATGCAGAGGGTGGATGGGGGAATGGGAGGCCGCAGCCAGCCCCAGCCCCGCGGGGTCCAACGAGGGGCTTTCTGTTCACTTGTTTTAGTTTTTGCTTTTTTTTTAATGGTTTGAGAGGAAGAAACAGAGGCAGGGAAGCGCCGGCCCAGAGCAGCGCCCATAGGTGTACATCGTTAGTTCTGACGCGGTCTCCTGGCACACAAGCCGATGTGGGGTCGTGCGCGGCGGGGGCCTCGCTCACGGGAGGTGCGCCCCAGTTCTGCACGTGGGTTTGCACCCCCGGGGGAGAGGGCGCAGTGGCTGGATCACTGTCGGCCTGAAGGGCAGAATCTTGAGGGCAAGTGGAGGGGGTGTGGGGTCAGCCTGGTCCTGGTGGGAGTTCCCTTCTGCCTCGTTCATTCCGAGGATAATTCTGGGGCAC
Source organism: Craseonycteris thonglongyai (assembly GCA_004027555.1). Classification (NCBI taxonomy): domain Eukaryota; kingdom Metazoa; phylum Chordata; class Mammalia; order Chiroptera; family Craseonycteridae; genus Craseonycteris; species Craseonycteris thonglongyai. Next base: position 13,011 of record PVKE010007681.1, read on the forward strand.
CTACTAAGTCCTGGGGCTGGCATGGGGGGTCCCCGTTTTCTCAGTGACCTGGGCACGGGCGTCAGCCGAGTGGGGGCCACCCAGCCGCTGTGACGACAGGGAGGAGCGTGGGAGGGGGCGCCCCACGCGGCAGCATGGAACCTGGGGGGGTCACAGTGGCGGGGCGGGGGGCTAACCTCGGTGTTCGCGGGGCCAGGAGCTCACAGGGCCGCGCCCCAGGTGCTCGCCGCGCGCTCCTAACGGCCCCGAGCCTCAGTGTCCTCATCTGCGACGTGGGGGCGATGGGCTGAGGACCGCGCCCGGCGCCACACCTGCCGGCCTGCGGGTCGCGGCGGCGGGCGCCCCGAGGACGCGCGGCCGGGGCGGGGTGGCCACGCCCCGGGCCGGAGGGCGGCGCTCCCGTCGGCCGGGCTCCGGGGCCGCGTTACTCGCCGCCGCCGCCGCGGGAGCCGGAGGTAGGGCGGCCGCGCGGAAGGGGGCGCGGAAGGGGGTCCGGGGCGCGCGGCTAGGGGGCGCCCGGCCCGGCGGGGAGGGCTGGGCCCGGGCCACCTGTTCCGCAGGGACGCGGGGGTGCGCCGCGCCCCGGCTGCCGCCTCCGCCCCGCTGCGCCCCGAAGTGGAGCGGGCGCCCCGGCCCGTTAGCGGAGGCGCGCCCCGCCCGGGCCGGGGGCCGCGGTGCGAGCGGGCGGAGCGGGGCGAGGAGCCCGGGTCCGAGCGCGGGTCCCGCCCGCGACCTGGGGCAGGAGCGCCGCGCAGCCGGGGGGCGCGGGGTGGCCCCGGGAGGCCGGGCCGCGGGGGCGCTGCCGGGGGGCGCGGGGTGGCCCCGGGAGGCCGGGCCGCGGGGGCGCAGCCGGGGGGCGCGGGGTGGCCCCGGGAGGCCGGGCCGCGGGGGCGCTGCCGGGGGGCGCGGGGTGGCCCCGGGAGGCCGGGCCGCGGGGGCGCAGCCGGGGGGCGCGGGGTGGCCCCGGGAGGCCGGGCCGCGGGGGCGCAGCCGGGGGGCGCGGGGTGGCCCCGGGAGGCCGGGCCGCGGGGGCGCAGCCGGGGGGCGCGGGGTGGCCCCGGGAGGCCGGGCCTCGGGGGCGCTGCCGGGGGGCGCGGGGTGGCCCCGGGAGGCCGGGCCTCGGGGGCGCTGCCGGGGGGCGCGGGGTGGCCCCGGGAGGCCGGGCCGCGGGGGCGCTGCCGGGGGGCGCGGGGTGGCCCCGGGAGGCCGGGCCGCGGGGGCGCAGCCGGGGGGCGCGGGGTGGCCCCGGGAGGCCGGGCCTCGGGGGCGCAGCCGGGGAGCCGGGCAGGAGATGCTGAGGCTCTGCGCGCGCCGAGGCGGGAGGGCTCTCCAGGGGAGGCCCCCCAAGAGCTGGAGGGTCCCCCCTCGGGATCCGCATCCGCAGACGGCCCCCTCCTCCCGGCCAGCGGCTCCCCCTCCCGCCTCCAGATGGGGGAGGTTGGGTGAGATGGGGGCTGCGGGGACACTTCTGCGCACCCCGAGGGGGGTCCCCGGGGCTGCGTTTCCTCTTCTGGCCCCAGAGGGTAGAAGTTCCCACCGTCTTGCCAGCCTCGCCCGAGCCTCCGGCTCCGAGGGGGTTAAAAGCCATCTCCCCGGCCGGCACTCCTCCCAGGAGGACAGCCGCGCTCTCCCCCAAGTGCTGGCTGCGCGCAGGCCCCGGGGAGTCGCCGGAAGCCATTCGTCCCGTCGCTCATCAGAGACCCTGGAGCACCCGGCCCGGCCCACTCCGGCCCTCGTGGCCTCTCCTGCAGCCGCCCAAGGTCGTCCCCTTTGTCACCTCCTCCCCAAGAAGGGGGCGCCTCCCGCCCAGGGTGACATCGCGTGGCCCAGCCTGGCCAGGACTGCGCCCCTGTGCCCACGCCTGCACCTCGTGTCCCCTGGGCAGGCGTGTCCAAGCTGCGGCCCGAGCGGCCTTGAAGGTGGCCCAGCACAAATTCTTAAAACATGAAGCATTTTTGAGACTTTTTAGCTCATCCGCTATCATCAGTGTGAGTGTCTTTTCCGTGTCACCCACGACGATTCTTCCAGTTGTGGCCCAGGGGAGCCGGAAGGTTGGACACCCCTGCTGCCCTCAGGGGCGGCCCTAGGTCAGGCCCCAAAAGAGAAGAAAAGAAAGGGAGGGTCTCACTGGAATTTCCTCTGGGTCATTTTCCTCCTGGGCCTCCGTACCTGTCCCGTGTCTGCTAGGACAGCTCAGTGCTAGAGGACAAACTGCGAAATGGAAATTCTTAAAACTTTTGTTTCCTGGAACCACTTGAAGCCTCCTCGCTGCCTTCGCGGCATTGTTCCCAGTGTGTGTGGTGTCCCCAGGGCTCCGCGTGGGGACCAGGGTAGAGAGTGAGCCCCAGACTTTGGCCGCAAGTCTGGAAGAAGGGGCGCATGAGAACGTGGACTGAAGTGTGGGAGCAGCTCCCCCCCGCCCCCCCCCATGCTGAGCCTCTGGGTTTTCTCTACCTGGGGATGAGGGAGGTGGGTGGTCACACCTGGGCCCTGGCCACTCCAGCTCTGCGGGGTGCACCTCCTCCTGGTGGGGTAAGGGGTCCCCCAGCCCTGCAGTTCACAGGTGCTCATTAAGGGTTGCTTGAATGAGTAGCCTGAAAGAAGTAGGGGAAATGCCCTATTTGCATCACTTGGAGATGCTCTTGTTAAAATTGGCTCTTCCTGTCAGACTTTTCTTTAAAGAATTTTTTTTGACAGAGAGGCAGAGAAAAGGGGGAGGGCCCAGACAGTTTCCAGAGTTGTGTCATGGTTTCGTTCCACACAGGTGGGCGGGAGTGAGCAGGGCAGGAGCTGGGCTGGGGGCCTCCCGCATGGGGAGCTCACCCCAGTTCAGCACATGGGTCCTCGCAGGCAGGGACCCAGACGCAATCCTTGGTCCCTGGGGCTGCAAAGCGAGCGCCTATCCCGCTGAGCCGTCCCGGCTTCCCCCTTCTGCCAGACGTGTAAAGCACTTTTTTACTTATTTGAGCATCTTGTCTCCATCAATGTTCCAAATTCCTCACGTCTCTCCAACACTGCTTTTTATGTTTTTCAACATTTGCATGCTGTTACATCATTGCCAGTTAATGGGTCTCGGCGGCGTTTCCGTTTTTTTATACTGGACGCTGTGGGTAATAGTGCAGTGAGTGTATGCGTTCGGGTGTTGCTGGGTGTTTCTTGGTACTGAGCCGGGGATGAGCCTCTGGGAGGGCTGTCCCTGCCCCCGGCTGACTCCCTGGAGGGGTGTGCACACTTCCTCAGGCTGTGAGTGTGCGTTTCTTGTCATTTCCTAGAAATGAAATGACTGGGGCAAAGAGTATGAGTGACGAGGATCTGTGTGTCACTCCTTGTTAGACGTCAGCAGTGAGCCGTTCGCGCCCTCTCTCTGTGGCCAAGGTCTCCTCAGGTTGTCAGGTTGTGGCTTAGCGTTTACGTTTGCTGATGCTGGTGTGTGTGAAGAGCATGTGTTTCGTTTTTATTTTGCTTTCTGCGTGTGTGCTTTTTGATAAGGAAGACTTTGTGAGCTGAAGGGTAAGAGCCAGAATCGGGAGTGGGGCCCAGAGAAGAAGGCCGATGGAAGGGCTCCTGTTTCAGAGGATGCAGGAGATGGGAGGTGCCCGGTGCTGGTCCAGAGGGTCCTTCTGAGTCAGTGGGGACAGGACGTGAGAGGGAGGGACAGGACCTTAGGGAGGCAGAAGGGCATTGGTGTAGGGAAAGGGTTCTGGACCCAAGGTCCCCAGGTCCCTGGGCTGTTTCCTGACCTTGTCCCCTTGAGTCCTCCCTGGTGTCATCACCCCCTTTGACAGATTCCGGGAGGAAGGGAAAGTGCCTGGTTCAGGGTCAGGCCGGGCCAGGTTCAAAGTGGGCTCTCCCCACACCAACTGCATGGCCTCGCCAATGGCTTTCCTCTCCACACTACCATTCCTAGGTGTCCGGAAGGGAAGCCCATCTCACGCTGTCCGGAACGGGGTGAGTGGCCCCTCCTCTCCTGTGTGCCTCTGTTCGCCTTCCCTCTGGACAGACCCCAGTGGGTTCAGGGGGTTTCCAGTGGAACTGAGGCTGGACACAAGACTTCCTCTTCCCTTCTGGGCCAGCAACCGCAAGCCCCGTATACAGACACTCTTAATTATTTTCTGAGCTTTATTTTATTGTTTTTGACAGAGAGAGAGACAGAAACAGGGAGAAGGGGGAGGGCCCAGAACAGTCTCCATAGTTGTCCGTCATCGGTTTTCGACATAGTTTCATTCTTCCATTCCACACAGATGGGCCAGGGGCCGAGCAGGGCAGGAACCAGGCCGGGGGCCTCCCTCATGGGAAGCTCGCCACAGCAAGAACTGAACTGGAGGCCACATCCCACTTCAGCTTGTGGGTCCTCACGCGCCGGGGCCGGGATTCAATCCTCGGACCCCAGGGCTGCAAAGCGAGCGCTCAGCCTGCTGAGCCATCCCGGCCTCCCCCGTATACTCTTGCCCACCAGGCACTGACCCCAGCAGAAGCGCACAGCCTTCTCTGTGCAGAATCTGAGTTGGCAAAGTGGGGTCTGGGAAACAGGGAAAGTCGTCTTCCCATTCTATGAACAGGTTTGAATCGAAACAGCAGAAGCCACTGTCCCAGATGTAGACAGCCTCCCAGAGAGGTCCCCCGGCCCTCCCATTGTCCCTGGGCTTCCTTTGCTCCTTCCCACTGCTCTCCCCAAGGTGGGGGTGGGCAGGCTTCCATCAGCTAAGCCCCCCCTGGGTGCCAGGCACCTTGTTACCTGATCTTACTCCTCTGGGCCATCCTGTCCTGCTGGTCCCATTTCTGTCACATGGAGAGTCCCTCCCAGTGCTGTCCCCGTGGGCGGAGCCCTTTCCGTAGCTAGGGGTGTCTGGATCCCAGCTGTCCCTACATTTCCTTGGATTGAGAGGCTCAATTCTAGGAACCGGTCAACACAGAAGTAATGAAGGGTGTGCTCAGCAAAGACGGGAGCACTAATACGATCCTCACCGCGATGTTGTCTGTAGACGCAGAAAGATGGAAAACACATTTCCAGTCGTTCAGACAGGAAACAGGGCAGATGAGGGATGGAACTGCCACGTGGCCAGAGACAGGGAAGCCCTGACCATCAGGGTGTGGAGCTCTGTTTACTGATCTCATACCAACGAGCGGCAGAGCACACGAGGGCCGTGCAGAAAGAATCCAGTCAGTGTCGCTATACTGAGAACAGTTACGTGGCTGGAGACTTTCCGGACAGCCTTCGTACATGTTCCAGCAGCCTTTTTTGGGTAAACCGTGCACACGTTGCACATGTACCGCTCAGTGAGTTTTAGGGGATGTGCACAGTTGTGCGACCACCTCACTGCCTCGTTTCAGAACACGGGTCCAGCATATTATGAAAGGAAAATGGAGCACGTGATATAGGACGTTCTGTGTCAACAACGCTGTGTGAATGGAAAAGGACCAGAAAGAAGACACGAAAGTGCTGGCAGGTGTGCCCTCTGCCCCGGCCACAGGAAGACGGACCATGTCACGTGTCCCTCCCTGCAGACTTCAGTGACTGCACACTGTCTTCAAAAGAGCAAAGACGGTGGTGTCACTGCAGGCTGGTGACTGGACCGTACACACGCTCACACATGCACACACACATATGCATACACTCGCACGCACACACACAGCAACCTCTGTTAAAACGGGGAGCAGGGGATGCTGGGATAGCTCAGCAGTCAAACGTTTGGCTCGAAGTTGTGAGGTCTGGGTTTGAATCCTGCCCCCGGCCTGTGCAAACCCATATGTTAACCTGCGGCCAACTGCTCACCGCTGAAATGGTGGTGAAGGTTCTCACCTCCCATGCAGGAGGCCCTGGGCCTGGTTCCTGCCCTGTGCAGCTCCCCCGCCCACCTGAGTGGAATGAAACCCTGTCACAACTCATGATGTACCACCGCGGAGGCCGCTCTGGGCCCTCCCCCCTTCTCTCTCTCCTCCTAAACTATAAAATAAATCTTTAAAACAAAAGAATCTGGGTGCAGGCAGCCTGACCCTGATCCCACGGTGGTCGAGGCTGCGGTGAGGCCCAGGGTTTGCTGCTCACACCCCCCACACAAGCTCCTACCGGGTGCCCGCGTGTGCAGCACTGGGAACCGGCCGGCCGCCCCTGGTACGAGCTGTGCCGAAATCCAGCCGACTTCTTGGAGGTGGCTGCTCTGTTCACATGGGTCAGGAGAGGCTCGGAGGAGGAGGGTCTCAGACTTGGGGGCACCCCCTCCCATGGGCTGGCCACGCAGTGCTGGGCGCTCCCTTTCCTCTGCACCTTTGTTTTCTTGTGGGTAAAATGGGCCTGTCGTGGAGGACGTGGTCGGGAAGCTGAACTGTGGTAAAGATCTCACGGTGCCTGGCAGGGCGCCTGGCATGTGGTTGGTCCTTGGCGAAGGGCAAGCTCTTCCTGCTACTATGGTTAGGAAGCTCCTGAGCGGGGGAGAGGGGTTATTTGGGACGAGGAAAGCGCACCTGCAGAGGCCTGGACTTCCGGGCCGGGTGGCTCCAGCAGCAGTGCAGTGTTCACGAGGCCTCGGCGTTGTGGGGTGTTACGGGGGGAGCTGGGGTGATGGTCCCGAGACAGACAGACAGACGGAGAGTCCTGAGCCGTGGCTGGGGGCTGAAGGGAAAGGAAGCGATGTGGGGGAAATCTGCCCCAAAAGAGGTTCTCCCCACAATCCCTGCCCTCTGCCCCCCTCTCCTCCGGATTATCGCAGTAGCCTCAGAACCGCTTCCTTGTTGCCATTGTGGTTTCGTCTCAAAAAAAGCCAGATCTCACAGATCTCTTTAAGCCCTAAGTCACACGATAGCAGCCCAAGCTTGTCTAACCTGAGGCCCCCATGTGGTCCAGGACAGCTTAGAATGAGGCCCAACACAAACTGGTTACATTTTCTTAAAACGTGGTGAGATTTTTTTTTTTTTTTTTCGATTTATTTCTTTTTTTTAGCTCATCAGCTATAGTTGGTGTATTTTATGTGTGGCCCAAGACCATTCTTCCAATGCAGCCCGGAGAAGCCAAAATGTTGCGCTTTGCTCCTCAAAATCTCCCAATCAGAGAGATAGGCCCATCCAGGGGCCCGCAAAGCCCCCAGGGCCTGCCTCCCAGTCTCTCTGACTTGGCTCCTGGCACTCCCCTCCCCTGCCTTGCTTACTCTGCTGTTCCATCGACACTTCCGGGCGCAGCCCCAGGGCCTTTGCACAGGCCAGTTTTCCTCCCCAGACACCTTCCCCCTCATATCCCTATGCTTTGCTCCCTCAGTCTCGGCACAAATGCCAGCTTTTCAGAGAGGCCGAAGCTTTCTGTGTGAAGCGGCTCCCGTGCCCAGTGCTCAGCCCAGTCTCTCTGCTGCATTTTCTCCGTCGCGCGTTTCACCACCTGAGTGGTGTACGTCTTTACCTGTTCATTTTCTCCCTCTAGAATGTCAGCTCCCTGAAGCCAAAGACTCCTGTCTGCCTTGCTCGCTGCTGTGTGTTGGGCTGCGGCCTGTCCCGTAGTAGGTGCTCAAGCGTCTGTTGAGTGAATGGCCAAGGTGCTGGGAGTGCAGCCTAGGGCTTGACCCGTTTCTTCCCCAGGTGACTTTGTATCAGGTTGGGCAAGAACTCTCCGGCCTCCTTATCTGCCTGTGCTGTGGCCGGGCACCAAGGAGTAAGTGGCCCTGAGACACCCTGTCTAGAGAGGTCAGGAGTGACTGCTTCTGGTGGAATGGACAGAACCGGAGCCACAGACACCAGAGTAGGAAGGTCTTTCTAGAAGGGTCCTTAGACATTGTCCTTTCCAAGTGCTTTATTTTACAGATGAAGAAATTGAGGCTCAGCATCGTTGGGAGCCAGTGTGGTGGGCGCTGGTATCATTCTTCAAGGGCACAGAGAAAGTGTAGAGAAGATAGAAACCAGGCCCCTTGCTCAAGCAGTATCCGATTGGCAAAGACTGTTAAGATAAGAACACCCAGGGCTGTTCTGGGTGGTGAGCACACAATGCGATGTACAGACGACGTAATGTAGAATGGTACACCTGGAAACAGTGTAACTGATAGCAATTAATGTCACCCCAATAAAATTTTAAAAAGAAAAGAACCCCCAGGGCTGTGTGTGTGTGTGTGTGTGTGTGTGTGTGTATAGGTGGGAGATGGGGTGACACTCTTGCTGCTGATGATTTTTAATCCTTAATGCAATAAAAAAGGAGAAAGTGAGGTCCCATGGGAACTTTATTCCAAGTAGAGCGAATGCGGGACCCGTCATTCAGCCCAGAATTTCTTGATGCCTGTTCTGTGGGCATTGCCTTCACCAGGCATGCTTTCACCTGATGCAGAGTGTCCCCTGGTAGCGGCCAGTACAAAAATCTCATCCACACTCCACCTCCACAGGAGGTCTGGTGTGTGACCGTGTGTGCCCAGAGAGCACACGTGTGGGAGTCCAGACTCCAGGAACTCAGCGGAGCTGCCCCGGACGCCCGCTGCAGGCAGCCTGATCTGCAGCCCAGCCTCTAGCTCAGCTGGAGGAACCATTGGAGGGGCGTGGCCTCAGAACGTGGGTCAAGTCCTGCCCCCCACGTTTACTAGCCATGTGGCCTTGGGAGGGTTGGCAGTGTCACCTTTCCTCTCTGGGGACTGGTGCCAGCTGAGGTATTTTCACATGAAGTGTCAAAGGCATGTCACCTTATTCTGTAGCCTCCCACGGTGAGGTAGGACAAGCCAATTACACTTTCAACAATTGTAATCATCAACACAGGGCTTAGTGTTCGCAAATAGCACGCCCGTGTGTCAGTCACATTTGATCCTGGCTTTGGGGGCAGTTTAGGGATCATTTACTCATTTGTTCAAAAAATATGCATGGGCTGGCACAGAGTGCAATGCATCGACGATGTGGTGTGGAGTTGTACACCTGGGAACTATATTGCCAACCTGTGTCACCCCAATAAACTTAATCAAAATATATGCTTGGCCGAGGGTCTGTGCTGGCCACACGGGACTCAACAATGAGTGCTTGCAGCCTTGGTCCCTGCCCAGCCGACATTGTTTTCTGTGGTATGTGTGTGTCATTGTGTAATTTAATCAGTCCCTTCAGGAAAGGCCTTGGGGTTGTTTCTAATCCCCCCTCGCAATTGCAAACATCTGTGACCCGTACAATTGCAAACACATCTATGAACCGTACAAATGTCATTTATCTGCAGGAGAAGGTCACAGAGGGATTGTGTGGTGAAAGTGTAAACATATATGTATCTTTGATAGACGGGGTTTGCTTGCCTTTGTCCCCAGGGTGGTAGCGTTAGGCACACCTCCCATGCCTCACATCCGGGTCAGAAGCAGGTGTCAAAGTCCTGGCTTGTTGCCCATCTGGCAGGTGAGAGATGCTATCTGGGTGTTTTGATTTGCATTTCTTTTATTTACAAAAGACGATCCCCAATCATGCTTGCATGTTTAAGAGGCACTTCTTGGCCTGTGTACAAAGTGCCCTTGGCCTCTCCTTTCGGGTCGCCGGTTTTTTGCTCCTTGTTTTCTGGGAGCTCTTTGTCGGTTAGGAAAATGAGACCTTTGGGATCGAGGTGCACAGACGTTACCCCAGGTTATCACTCCCTTTTTGACGTTCTGGTATTTTTGGAAGGAGGACAAGGAGAGGTTTTGTTCTTTCAAAGAGTCGCATTTCTTCATGTTTTCTTTTCTGGCTTCTTGATTTCATGCATAGTTCAGAAAACTTTCCCGCCTCTAAGGTTGTAATGAAATTCCTCCAGGTTTGCTTCTGAGCTTTGCTGGGCTTTATTGTTTGACATTGGAAGTTTGTCCTGAGGCAAGTTCTGAAGTTTGAACTCAATTTACTCTTTTTCCCCAGCAACTACTCCAGGTGCTCAGCATGTGTATTTAAGAGATGTGTTTGCTTTACTGGTTCGAGATGCTGCCTTTATTGAACATGCATGTACCATATTATTTCTGTGATTTCTTTTGTTTCATTGCCTGTTTGTCTGTTCCTACAAGTATGATTACATTGTTTGTAATTATTGAAGCTTTATAGGATGTTTTTATATCTAAAAGTCCAGGCCTTCCTCATTTGTTCTTCCTTCTCAAAGTTTTCCTCTCCGTTCTTGTTTGTTTATTTTTCTATATGAGCTTTGGAATCAATTTGCCAAATTCCAGAATCACAGACAATGTATAAACTGGCTTGGAGAAAACTGGCGTGTTTGTGAAGCTGATTCTTCCGTTCAGAAACATAGTGTGTCTTTTCCATTTGCCCCACTTCCTTGTGTGTTCTTCGGGGACTTGACATTTTGCTCATCTAGATTTTGAGCATCTTTTGCTAAGTTTAACCGTAAGTCTTGTGGTGGTGGTGGTTGTAAGTGGGGTCTTCCTTTTTATTATATCTTCTGCTTCTAACTGCTTGTTTTTTATATTTAAGTGTGTGTGTGTCCTACCACTTTCCAGCATTCTTTTCTGTAGTTTTTTAATAGCTTCTCTTGACTTGTCCAGATATACAGTAGATTCTTATGAAAACAGCAGTAGTCTTAACCCTTGGGGCCAGGGGGCCAGGAAAGCACAAAGGCAGTCATGAAGCTCATGGCCAGGAGCGTGCAGTTCTCAGAAAGTGCTGGATTTCGGCACCAAACACGAACGGTTCGCCGAGGGAGGAGCACACGGAGAGCTGGGGAAGCAAGTGTATTAGAGACCCGCCGGGCTGACTCCAAGAGTGGTGTCGGCGCCTCCTGGGGAGTCGGGAGAGCATTTTACCGGCAGGTCTCAGGCAGCACCAGAAGGGCAGGGGGACAGTTCACAGCCGCTGCATCTGGGTTAGAGGTGTTTTGTGGATGAGCTACTTCCCAGTACTGCAGGTTTGGCTCCTGGTCATGAGCTTCATGGCTGCCCTTGTGTGGTTCTCTGGTCCTGTTAACAATTTCTATTCAGTTGTTGTTTTTTTTTAAGGTTGATTTTTTTATTGTTTGAGAGAAGGTGAGAGACGAGAGAGACACAGAGGGAAGTGGGGAGAGCCTACAGCAGTCTCCATAGTTGTGCATCATTAGTTTTTCGTGTCTTTTTTTACAGTTTCATTCCACACAGGGGGATGTGGGGCTGCTTGGGGCAGAACTGAACCAGGGGGCCACCCTCATGGGAGGTGAGAACCCGGGGGGCCTCCCACATGGGAGGTGAGAACGCTCACCTCCATCCCAGTGGCCACACGAGTTCAGCATGTGGGTCTGCACAGGCTGCAGCCAGGACTCGATCCCCAGACCCCGTGGTTACAAGGCAAGCGCTCAACCTCTTGAGCTGTCCCGGCCTCGCCTCTGCTCAGTTTTTACACCTCTGATTTCTTTCTCTTGCCAAACTGCTTTGATGAATACCTCCGATGCTGGTGATGGTGGTGGGCACCTTTGTCTGTGTCCTGTCTTTAGAGGAGAGCCCCCTGTGTGAGGCTGAGTATTCATGCTCCCTGAGCATGAAGCTGGCTCCTGGCTTTGGTGATGATTTATATAATTTTGTTAAGGAGCATTCATTGATTCTTCATTTATCCAGAGTGTTGGAAATTTTCTCAAAATTTTTAAGCATCTCCAGGGATGACTGGTTTTTTTTTTTTCCCCTCAGATCGATGAATGTGATGAATTATATTATTGATTTTCTTAGTAGTATCGAACCATCTTTGCATTCTGGGAATAAATCCCACTTGGTTTTGATGTTTTATGCTTTGAACGTGCTGCCAAATTCCATTCGCTTATGTTTTATGTAGGATTTTGACATTAATATTCCTAAGTGATATTGGTCAGTAGGCTATCTTATGCAATCTTTTTCAGGTTTCCATATTTGTAATATTTTTAAAGTTTTTTTTTAGTTTTCCCCCTTATATTTTGCTATTGAACACTTTAAAAAGCATTGGGATTTTCTGTTATTTATGAGTCTGGGGGAAGCCAGGATGGCTCAGCAGATTAAGCACTCACTTTACAGCCCTAGAGTCCGAGGATCGAATCCTGGCCCTGGCCTGTGTGGACCCATATGCTGAACTGGGGCATGTCCCCAGTTCGGTTCTCACCAGGGCTGTGCCTCCCATGAGGAAGGCCCCTGGCCCGTTCTTGCCCTTCGCAGCCCCGTGCCCACCTGTGTGGAATGAAACTGTATAAAACTAATGACATGCAACTATGGAGACGGCTGCGGGTCCTCCCCCTTCTGTCTCTCTCTTTCTCTGTCAAAAACAATTTTTAAAAAAGTCTGCTAGAATTTTTCTCTAAAAATATCTTGCTATAGGGCTTTTGCTTCTTAATTCTCCTGTATAATTCTACTCCTTATGTGAATGTTGGCCTGTCTAGACAATCTGTCTCTTCCAGGAGCCATCTTCATTTATTATATTTGTCTAGAAATTAATTGTATCAGGTTTGAAATTTTATTTGCAAAGTACCGTCCGTCTTATGATTGAAAGTTTTTTCCCTCTACTTCTTGGGTCACTTTCCCATTTGGCACGTCATAGCTTGTATTGGATGTTTTCTCCCCAACCCCGTGTTCCCTTTTTTTTTCTTAATTATGTTAATGGTGGTTTATATTTATTGAATGTTTTTTCCCCAAAGAGCCAGTTTTTTGCCATATTTCTTTGTTTTACTGCTTATATTTTTCTGCTTTAATCTTCATTAATTCTTTTCTTATTCTTTCTGTTTAGTTTAGCGTTCTTTTTCTAATGTTTTTACTCTTGTGCTTTATGTATTTTTCTCTGTTCTGTTGCAATTGTTCATGTATCTGAAGCTATACCTATTTTCCTGATTATGGCTACAGTTGTACCGTATAGATTCAGAGGATTTTGACTACGGTTATTTTCTTGCAATCTTCCGAATTCAGTGTGTACTTCCTGTTTGACTCAAGAGTTGTCCAAGAGCGTTCTTTTAATTTCTAGTCACTCTGCCTAGTTACCATAAATGTCTATATTTATATTTTTGGATGTTGAGATTTTCATGAATGTTCTACCAGCTCTTGAAACTACATCGTCTGTAGCTAACAGAGAGAGTTTGATATATTGTAGTACCTCACTGATTATTTAAGTCTTCTAAATTTGTATTTATGTTTCATCTACTTAATGTTTCTTGGGCGGAGAGAGCGGAATTAAAACCTCTTATTAGTGTGTTCTAATCTGTTTATCCTTGTTTCCCTATAATTTCTTCATCCTGAAAATTGCTGCAGTGTATTTGGTGTCTTTTGAATTATACCATTAGCATTACAAATGGCCCTTTCTTGGCTCACTTAGTGATGTTTAGCTTGGATTTTCATGGTCTGATATTAAGATTATGTTCCCAGCTTTGTTTTTCTTTGTATTTGTCATTATACCTTTGCTCATTATTTTAACCATTCTAAATCACTTTGTTTGATGTCTGTCTCTTGAATGCAGGATAGACTTGGGTTTTGCTTGGGATCTAAACTAAAAATCAATTTTTTTAAAAGATCAATGAGGTAAACCTATTTGTATTTATTGGTATGACAGATGTCTTTGGTAGTCTTTGTTTCGTAATATGCGTGTATATACATATATATATGTCTTTGTGCAAGTGGGAGGGCTATAGTCTTTATTCTTTCAATGTGTGGTCTGTTTTCTTCACTTTTTAAAAAATCTGTAGTCTTTTTGGTATTTAGGAAAGCTGGCACTTTTGTTCTAGTGCAAGCGTGTCCAACCTGTAGCCCCCCCTGGCTGCATGCAGCCCGCGGCGGCTTTGAATGTGGCCCCACACAAATTTGTAAACTTTCTTCAAACATTGAGACTTTTAGGGGGCATCAAATATATGGGGATGGAAAGAGCTGACTTGAGTGGTGAGCACATAATGCAACACATCGACGATGTAGTGTAGAATTGTACACCTGGAACCTGTGTAATTTTTACCAACAAATAATCACCCCAATAAATTTAACAATTAATACAAAGAAAGGGAAAAAACACACACACACATTGAGTGTTTTGGTGATTTTTTTTTTTTTTTTTTTTTTAGCTCATTAGCTATGATTAGTGTTAGCGTATTTTATGTGTGGCCCAAGACAATTCTTCCAATGTGGCTCAGGGAAGCCAAAAGGTTAGACACCCCTGCTCTAATGGTTACATTTATATCTCTCTTTCTTTCAACAGCATCTCATGTTTCTCTTCTGTGAACAACAAATTTAACTTGTATCCTCTTCCTTTCTCCTCCGGTCTCTTGTCACTATCTCAGTTTAGCTGATACTGTATCAAGTTATTCTAAGGCTTTCTTCTTCTTCTTCTAATGCCTCTGGAAGCTCTCAGTCCCGTGGTGTTCGTGACAGTTGCCTTGCCTACATGTGCAATGATATGAAAACCCGAAGAAGAGCTGTCAGCAGCTTGGGAGAGAATTCTGGGGAAATTGTGAAACACTTTTTAAAGAAATGCTGCATCACCCACATTTGATGGTACAAAAGATGACAGTGTATGGAAAATGTGGGTATCAGTGACATTGAGTTGAAGTCATTCAGAAGAAACAGGGTGTTTTTGTTTTTTTTAAGATTTGTTTTATTGTTTTTGAAAGGTGAGAGAGAGAGAGAGGAGGGAGGAGGAAGGACCCAGAGCAGTCTCCATAACTGTACATCCTTGGTTTCGCATAGATTCATTCCACACAGGTGGATGTGGGGCTGCGTGGGGCGGGAACCAAACTGGAGGAGGCTAGAACCTTTGCCACCCTGCCATCCCTGCTGTTCCTAGTTGCACCGCAGTTCAGCATGTGGGTTTGCACGGGCAGGGCCAGAAATTGAACCCTGGACCTTGCGATTGTGAGACAAGCACTGAACTGCTGAGCTATCCTGGCATCCCCCAGAAGAATCAGGTTTTAAAGGTAACAAAGTTCAGGAACACCTTACCCAATTTATTTCACTTATGCATGCACAGGAGTGATAAGTGATTTAGAAATCTGACTAAACAGTTCTTTCAAAATAAAAATTATATAAGAAAGCAATGTGACATTGTTTAATCAGCAACATTTTAAAAACTTTTAGTGGCACCTAACAATTCATCTCATTAGAGTCAACAAAATAGGATATTATTATCCTTCTTTATGGCTGCCTGTGTACTTTAAATATGCTTAAACTTTTACTACTTGATGTTTTAGCTTTTATCCCTAGCAACTGAAGATGAGGCAACCACTAAGTGTGTTCCACCGAGCACCTCCTTTCTCCACCAACTTTTTATTCTCTATGTCATTTTTGACATTGTCTGATTATATGACATTCCATTCCATTCTTTTTTTCTCCTTTTCTAATTTTTTAACCTGCAGCTAAAAATTATTACTATATCCAGTTCTCTTATTCAACCATTTGATTAATTAAAGCTTATTCCTCAGTTCTCCTCATAGGAACAACATTGCCTAAGTCCTTACGCTTCAGAACCGTTTGTGTGTCACTTCTCTATTTAAAGACCAGCTCAGCTATAGATTAACCTTTTTTAAAGATTTTTTTTTTATTATTGTTTTTTTGACAGAGACAGAGAGAAGGGGGAGGGCCCAGAGCAGTCTCCACAGTTGACAGCATTAGTTTTCCATATAGTTTCACTCCACAGGCGGGCACAGGGCTGCACAGGGCAGGAACTGGGCTGGGAGCCTCCCGCATAGGTCTCGGCAAGAACTGAACTGGGGGCACACCCCACTTCAGCATGTGGGTCCGCATGGGCCGGGGCCGGGATTCAATCCTCGATCCCTGGAGCTGCAAAGCGAGCGCTTAACCCAGTGAGCCATCCCAGCTTCCCCTAGATTAACCTTTGACTCACACTTTCTTTCCTTGGTGCCCCCATCTATCTTCTGCCCTTGAGTGTTGCTGCTGAGAAATCGTTTGCCAGCCGGATTCTCTTTCTTCCTAGATGGCTTGATCTTTTTTGTGTAGTTGTCCAAAGATTTATTCATGTATCGCTGAAGTCCAGTAATTTTACTGGACTATGTCTTGGGATTGATCATTCTGGGATCACTGTTGTTCTCTGGTACATGATGTACCTGTTCATGAAATCGAGTCTTCTCCATTTCAGGAACGTTTTCCTGAATTATAATTTTAAATATCCTATCCAATTGTTTAGTTTTCTTATTCCAAAACTCCAGTTATACATTTGTTGGATCTCCTTATGTGTCTTCTGTATCTGTTCTTCTTGAACGCTTTGGTCTCCTTGGCTATTCTGTTTGATTTCGTTAACTTTTCTCAGTTTGATCTCTGTTATTTTTTACTATACTTTGTATGGCGTCTCTTCTGCCTTGTGTTTTTTGTAGTTTGGTCTTCGCTTCTGAACTGTTTTGGCTTGTTTGTTTGTTTGTTCTTTCCTGAGATCTATCAGTTCTCACATGTGGCCCTCGTGTGCGGCCATCACTCTGTTTATCCTGTCTCTTCTCTAGTTCTTGTATTTCTGCTCTTTGGTCTTCCCTCGGCTTTTTCAAGTTTCCTTTTTTATTAACTCACTCTGTAATTTGGGATTAGAGTTTTTCTTTGTTTTAGGGCATATGTGTACCGTGAATTTTCTCTATACATAAGGGAACATCAATCTTCCTTTCTTTCTTTCTCTCTTTCTCCTTGTGGAGTCTTTGTGTGGCTGCTGTGTGTGTTCCTTTAACAGTCTTTCTCTGTGTTTGAATTGGTTGAATTTCTTGGACCAGCCATAAACAGGAGGTTTTGGTGGAAACTGGGCGAGGGGCCAGGATAGTTCTCCAGACTTCTCTGCCGGGAGGCTCCTCCTGTTTTTATGGGAATGGATTGTTCTTTTAAAAGAGGGCCCTTCTCGGGGTCCACTTCTCAGAACCCCACCTGGTTCCGAGCCTGTCCTGCTCTGGTTCGCTGAGAGCTTCCACTGCTGACCCCCCGTGCACCCCATTCTTCCCACCTCGTGTCTGTACCTTCGGCCTCACGTGCTTCGGGCCACACTTACGCGTGACTGGGAGCTCATGGTTTTTCTTGCTAGTTCCCCTAAAGCTATAGCTCGCGGTTTCTTTTCGTGTCCCCTGCGCTCTGTATGACACCAGTAGAAGGGCGATTCCACTCCAAGAAGCTGCCTTATTCCTATTGGGAAAAGAAGTTACCCCCCCCCCCTAGTTTTTCCATTTGTAATATCCCCCAAAGGGCAAGCCAGTCTCTGCTTGATTTCTGGCTTCGGAACCCCTCGCAGGCTCTGGAAGAGGAGCTTTTTGTAACCTCTGCTCTGAAAACCTCCACGTTTTTATAAACAAGGATCGTCACCTTCTAATCACCGTCATTCTTACTTCTTGAGATAATGCATTCATCTGTGCCCTGAAAGATTGGCTGGGGGAGGACAGCAGACCCTTCACGCAGGTTTGGAAGCTCTGGGTATTGAGTTTTTACACCAAGGAGGGTCTGAGTTCCAAGACCCAAGAGCCCACCCCTCCGTTTTATGGATGAAGAACGAAGGGCGCAGGTACGGCCACGGGACCGGTCCCTGGCAGGGTCGGCAGCTCTCGGGAGGGACCTGGGTTTGAACTCTCTACTGCGTGCCACTTCCTGGCCTGGCAGCCTCTCCCCCCGACATGGCATCTGTGTAATGGGTGCAGCGTTAAAACTTTACCAATTGCTAAAGCTTCTTCGGGCCTCCGATATCTGCTCAGCTGTTCACTTTTCAAGGAGGTGGATTCGCAGGTGACCTGTGTCCCCGTGGTTAGAATATATAGTTAGCTCTGCTCTCGTTGCCGCTGTGCAGGAGTCTGAGGCCCAGAGAGGGAAGGTGTCTGGCCTGAGGTCACACAGCAAGTCAGGAGCAGGCCTGGGCAGACCTGGGGGCGCACGGCAGCCCCAGTGCCACAAGCTGTGGCCCCTGGGACAAGTCCCTTAGCTTTTCGGAAAGTTAAACAAGGAAGTGGGGCCTGGAATTGGCTGGAATCGCGCCTGCCCCTCGCTGGTGGCCAGGCTGAACTAAGGTGACACACTGGCCCCACCTGCAGCCTGGCCAGGGCCCCTGGCTCCGTTGGCTGGTTTCTTACTGAGTGGATGAATGTAGTGCTCGGCTCCCTCCTCTGTCCCCACTGTGTCCCCAGCCCCCAGCATCCCAGGACATCATGGTGCCGGTGGGGGGTGAGCCGCTCATTTCCCTGGCGGGGAGAACACCTTCCTTGGGGTCAGGTGGGGGGAAGCAGTCTGTACCTGTTCCCCGGGGGGCTTGTCCTGGGCTGGAGGGAGGCCCCCCCAAGGTCATGCCCCCGGCCTGGGAGCCGCCGGTGTCCAGTGTGGGTACAGGCCCCGCCGTCCTGTGTAACCGGCAGGTCTGAAGGCTCCCGTGGGGCAGGCTGAGGGCCCTGACGGGACTTCCTCCCAGCCCCACTCTCCCTCTGTCACACTGCTCGTCCGTCACCCTCGCAGGGACTCGGGCATGCCCCCCATCCCTGTATGTGGCTTCCCAAGTCACAGCCCATTTCCTGGGACAGTCCTGTGACCCGAGCCCTGAAAGGAATGCTGGGTAATGCGGTAGAGGGTGTCCACTCATGCTGGTGGCCAGGGACGGCCTCTGCGCACAGGGGACCCATGAAGCCAAGACCCCAAGACCTCTGCGCACGGCGGGTGAGGCAGCAAACCGCAGGCGCGGGGGTCAGACCCCAGATGCTCATCGCCACACTCTCTTTCGACCGGTTGTGTGATCCTGGGAAAGCCACTGCTGTCCTGCCCGGGGCTTCAGTGTCTCCATCTGCAGCTGAGAACAGAGCTTCCTTCTTCCCGGGGGGTGGGGGGAGGGGGCTCAGAGGCCCCAGGACAGAGACGAGCGGGTGAATAGCAGCCTCAAGATATATCACCCCCGAGCCCCCAGAACCTGTGGCTGTGACCTCATTTGAGAAAAAGGGTTTTTGCAGACTTTTTTTTAAGACTTATATTACTGTTTTTGACAGACAGAGAGAAGGGGGAGGGCCCAGAGCCGTCTCCATAGTTGTATGTCATCAGTTTTCAACATGGTTTCGTTCCACACAGGTGGGCGGGGGCCACACAGGGCGGGAACTGGGCTGGGGGCCTCCCGCCACGGAACAAACTGGGGGGTGGGGGTGGGGTGGCGAGAACTGGGGGCCTCCCGCATGGGAAGCACACCCCAGTTCAGCATATGGGTCCGCACGGGCCGGGCCGGGACTCGATCCTCAGTCCCCGGAGCTGCAAAGTGAGCGCTTAACCCACTGAGCCATCCCGGTTTCCCCCAGTTTAGGATCTTGAGATAAGGAGATGCTCCTGGAGGACCCAGGTGGGCCACATGTCCGATGACAGATGTCCTTGTCAGAGACAGAGGAGGGGAAGACATGGCACTGGTGGGACAAGGACACGGGAAGGAGATGGAGACAGAGACGGGAGGGATGTGGCCCCAGAAGCTGAAGAGGCGTCTCTTGCACAGCCTGGGCGGGGCTGCGGCCCTCGCTGGTTTTAGGCTTTGGCTCTCCAGAACCGAGAGAAACAGGCGTCGAAAGCCCCACAGTTTCCACCACAGGAAACCACTGCAGGGCGCTGGTCAGAGCCTGGTTCCTTCCCGTCTGCCCGGTCTTTCTGGTGGAGACTTCTGAGATGTCTGTCCCACACAGCACCCTGGGGAAGGCCCGAGGGTAGGGGACAGCCCTGCAGAAGGACAGGGCAGGTCCCTGTGCCGGCTCCACCCTCTGCTGCTGTGAGACCGAGGCTGAGTTCCTTTCCCTCTCTGGGCCTCTGTGTCCCCATCGGAACATCAGACTATCCAAGGGCCCAGCGCTGGCATTCTGGGAGCCGCGTGGTCAGCACCCAGCCTGGCAGCGGGGTTCAGGGCGGACCGGGTCTGACCAGCACCGCGTGACTCTGTTCCGTTTGGGTCGTGTGCTGGGCTGAACCGGGCTGGACACGGGCGCCCGGAGAGGGTCAGCAGTGGAGCGCCCCAGGAGAGGTCGGCGCCGGCCACGAAGCCGGCAGGTGTCTGGCCAGGTCCGCGGCCCTGTCGCTCACTTCTCACTCTCACTTCCTGCCTGAGAGGGGATCCTGGGGGTCCTGGTGATGAGGAACCTCAGGAGGGCTTCGAGCAGGGATGTGACCGCAGCTCACGTGCTCCCTGGAAATACCTCCCCCAGGCAGGGCTGGGGGTGGGCGGTAGGCGGAGGCACCAGCAGCCGTGTGCCAGGCTTGTCTGACAAGGGCCCAGCGGCGGGGCCCATCCAGGGGGCCGGGAGCGTGCTTTGTGCCTGAGGTCACACGGGTGTTGGGCCGTGGCCAACTTGGCCCCATGCAGAGTTTCTATTCCCGGGTCTTGGGCTCCAGCACCAAATATGGTGGTGCCTGCAACTGGCACCTTCCACTGTGGCAGGCGTGGCTGGAGGGGCATTTCCTGCCTCCCCACCCAGGTACACCCACCCCAAACCACAGCCGAGCCAGATCACTTCAGCGCTCCCAAGCAGCTGGGGCCCCCTTGCTCCTTGCACTGTCTGCATCTCCACTCTGCCCCTCAGTGCGGTTCACACTGGGTCAAAAATACTTGGGACCAGAATAGCCTGTCTCCCTGCCGGGGTTTACAACCCACTGGGGCATCTCAGGCAGCCCTCCCGACCTCTGACCCTCCGTTTCCTCATTCACATGCTCAGTAGTTCATTTGGTCACTCATTGAGTTGATGACTCACTGACTCATTCATTCATTCATCAACTCACTCGCCGATCATTCACTGATTCGCTCCCTCGTTCACTCACTTGCCCCCCATTTAATCTCTCCCCTACGCGGTCACTCCCTCAGTATGTATGTACTACAGACTAAGAGCCAGGCTTTATTCTAGAGGCTGAATAAAACATTACAAAACAAAGAAATAGGCCTGTCCCCATGGGCTTCTGTTCCAAATAAATCACCAGCACAAACAAGTATAGAAACGCACACTATGTTAGAATAAGTATTGGGGGGCAGCCGAAACGGCTCAGTGGGTTGAGCTCCTGCTTTGCAGCCCTGGGATCTGAGCATCAAATCCTGGCCCCAGCCTGTGAGGACCCATATGCTGAACTGGGGAGTGCCCCCAGTTCAGTTCTCACCGGGGTGAGACCCTGGCCCCGTTCCTGCCCTGTGCAGCCCCGTGCCCACCTGTGGAATGAAACTATGTGGAAAAACCAATGATGTGCAACTATGGAGACTGCTCTGGGCCCTCCCCCTTCTCTCTGTCTCTGTTTCTGTCTCTCTCTGTCAAAAACAATTAAAAATAAATAAAAAGAATTCGTACTGGGAGAACAGACTAAAGCCGCAGGGAACAGGGAGCCCCACAGGAAGGTGATTTTTGACTGGAGAAGGGAATGACCTCTGTGAGCATCTGTGGGAATCGTGTCCCAAGCAGAGGGAACAGCACGTGCAAAGGCCCTGAAGTGGCAGCCTGGGGGAGATGGGTTTGAGAGAGAGCAAGGAGGCCAGGTGTGGCTGGGGCAGAACAGACAATGGCTAGATCAGCCGGGCCGGGAGACTCACAGGCCTGGGGGGCCTCTCACATGCCTCGGGGCCTGAGCAGGGCAGCGACATGGCCTGACTTGTGTTCTCACCGTCCCTTTGTGCCTAGCGAGTAAGGGAGTCAGTGGATGAGCGAGGGTCCCTGCTAGTGTGCTGGTCGCTGAGCTGGGCCCTGGGGAGCGGAGGGTATGCAAGCCCCTGTGGTGTTTACAGAGCTTCATCTGGCCAACTCGATTCCATGTCACCTCCCCTGGGAAGCCACCTTCTCCTGATCGCCCTGGCGGCCTCTTGACTTCATCTCAGCTGTCATCTAGCATATTGTCCTGGTCTCTTTTCCGACGGTCTCCCTCCAAGCTGAGTGCCCCTCCACGCGCGTTCCCTGAGGGGCCGAGACAGTGAACTAGTCCACAAACAAACGAGCCCCAGGCCCCCAAGAGCCCTTGACACGCCTCACCCTGTCTCTCTCCCATCTTTTGCAGATGGATTTCTGGGCACGGGGAGCGTGTGGAAGGGCTGTGTTTGTGTTGGCAAAGAAGGTCAGCTGCTGAGCCAGGGTGCGTCTGCAGGAGGGCCTGCCGGGCTGCCCGATCTCCACCTCACCACCATGGGCCGCCCAGGCTGGTCAGTTCCAGCCCTGACGCCGTCGCGGCCCCCGCCCTGGGCCCTGGGGGAAGGCCGGGCCCAAGTGCTCAAGTCCCAGGCTCCTGGCACCAGTCTCGGGCCACAAGACCCGTCAGTCCTGGGAAGCGGTTGTCCCCGGCTCCCCTGGGCCCCAGGCTGTGCCCAGCTCCTCCACCCCTTTCTGCCCAAGTTTCCTGGCCTCCAAAGTAGAAATGAAGCAACTTTCCCCCTGGGGTTTCTGAGGGCCAGAGGGCTGGTGAAGTTGGCATTGTGCACTTAGAAGGCACTGAGTGAGTCAGTGGTGGCCGGGATTCTGTTAATAGTGAGCAGAGTCCAGGCCAATGTGCACCGAGTCCCCCACGCTCCAGGCACGTTTGCACATTGGCTGTGCCCTCTCTCTCCCAGGCGGGATGGCGCGGTGGTGAGAGCACGGACTCTGGAGCCAGGTGGTCTGGGTTCGAACCCCTGCTCTGCCACTTGCCCGCCGTGGGACTCTGCATGAGATACCACACTTCTCCGTGCCTGTTTCCTCACCTAAAATGGGGGTGATGACTGCTACCTCATAGGGTGGCTGTGAGGGTTGAATGAGTTAATATGTAGGAAATGCTGAGGAGGTCTCCTGGCATGTGCGTGGTGGACAGTATTTATTGGATAAATGGATGAATGATGGGTGGGTGGATGAATGGATGATAGATGGATGGATGGAGGAATGATGGATGGATGGATGGATGATGGACAGTATTTATTGGATGGCTAGATGGATGGATGATGGATGGATGGATGGATGATGGATGGATGATGGATGGGTGGATGGATGGATGACTGTAATGCTTTAGTGGGTTCCAGTGTTCCTGTCTTAGAGGTGGGAAGATTGAGGTTCAGAGAACTGAGTGACTTGCCCCAGGTCTCACAGCTGGTTCAGGCCGACTTGGGGTCCCAGGCATTTACACAGTCCCACCTTTGCGGATGGGTCCCGAGCCTCTCTCGTTTCTCCCAGCCACGTGCAGGGAACCCAGGAATGTTCCTGGCTGCTGGCCAAGTGGGCACCACCAGGAGAGAGTGAGGGTCTGAGGGCAGCGCTAGCCAAGGTCCTGGGATGTAGCACAAGCTCCCTGGCCCTCCCTCCTCCAGCCCTGTAGTCTGCGAGAAGCACAGCCCTGGGCCAGGGCTGGGGAACCCAGGGGACCCTGTGTGTCTGGGCCGAGGGCTTCAGGACCCGGCAAGAGCTCGCCTGTCCCGCCTGTGAGCGAGCTTGCATGCCGGCCCCAGGCCCCTCGGAGCCCCAGGCCTCCTGCTGAAAGGCCCCGAGGCTGCTCAGCAGTCCACCCTCCAGACCTGGTTTATGGAACCAAAATGGAGCTGAGGGCTATGTGCCCTGGGTCTCAAATCACGGCTGGGGACGGGCCAGGCCAGGCCTCGCTTCTGACAACCCCTGAACATGCCGGACCCTGCCCAGGGCCCCTGAGGGCCACATGCTGTAGGTGGGTGGCGCTGGTCCAGGCCTTGGGGAGCTCACAGGTGTGTCACAGAAAGTGGAAGGGATCTGCCCGGGCCTCAGTCCCGGGTCCACTGCCCCCATTTTCCAGGTGAGGCAGGAGACGGGGCTCTGAGCAGCCAGCAAGCCCGCGGGCGCCAGAGGCCGGCGTTGGCATTGGCTGTGGCTTGCTGTGGGTCGGGGATGCCTGCGGCCTGGCCCAATGTGCTGCCATCTCTTGCAGACCAGCCGGTTCCTGCTGGAGGCTCCTGGTGTCACCCGGAAGGACCATGTGCAGGCCCCCTGACTGCCTGCTGTGGCTGGTGCGGGGCGCCCCGAAGCAGCGGGGCTGCACCCTGTTCATCATTAGCTTCAACTTCATGTTTCTGGTCTCTGTCATGATCTACTGGCACATCCTCGGGGAGCCCCGGGGCCAGGGGCAGTTCTCGAACCTGCCCGCCGACGTGCCCTGCCCGCGCTTGGCGCCCCCCAGCTCGCCCCCTGCGGGCAACATCTTCTTCCTGGAGACGTCGGATCGGACCAGCCCCAGCTCCCTGTTCATGTGCGCCGTGGAGTCGGCCGCCAGGGCCCACCCCGAGTCCCGCGTGACGGTGCTGATGAAGGGGCTCCGCGGCGGCAACGCCTCCCTGCCCCGGCACCTGGGGCTGGCGCTGCTGAGCTGCTTCCCCAACGTGCGGCTGCGGCCGCTGGACCTGCGGGCGCTGTTCCGGGGCACGCCGCTGGCGGCCTGGCACGCGGCGGCGCGGCGGCGCTGGGAGCCCTACCTGCTGCCCGTGCTCTCGGACGCCGCGCGCCTGGCGCTCATGTGGAAGTTCGGCGGCATCTACCTGGACACGGACTTCATCGTGCTCCGCGACCTGCGCAGCCTGCGCAACGCGCTGGGCCTGCAGTCGC
Organism: Craseonycteris thonglongyai; assembly: GCA_004027555.1. NCBI lineage: Eukaryota > Metazoa > Chordata > Mammalia > Chiroptera > Craseonycteridae > Craseonycteris > Craseonycteris thonglongyai. Next base: position 37,348 of record PVKE010007681.1, read on the forward strand.
GCTACGTGCTCAACGGCGCCTTCCTGGCCTTCGAGCGGCGCCACGCGTTCGTGGCGCGGTGCCTGCGCGACTTCGTGGCGCACTACAACGGCTGGGTCTGGGGCCACCAGGGCCCGCAGCTGCTCACGCGCGTCTTCAAGCAGTGGTGCGCCACCCGCAGCCTGGCCGAGAGCCACGCGTGCCGCGGCGTCACCGCCCTGCCCTGCGAGGCCTTCTACCCGGTGCCCTGGCAGCACTGGAAGAAGTACTTCGAGGAGGTCAGCCCCGAGGAGCTGCGCCGGCTGCTCAACGCCACCTACGCCGTGCACGTGTGGAACAAGAAGAGCCAGGGCACGCGCTTGGAGGCCACGTCCCGGGCGCTGCTGGCCCAGCTGCACGCGCGCTACTGCCCCACGACGCACGAGGCCATGAAGATGTACTTGTGATGCAGAAGGGGCCCCGGCCGTCGTGCCTGGGGAGGCGGGGTGGGAGGGCTCCGGGGCGGGGGACCCGAGCTGCTGCAGGCGGGGGTGGGGGGCAGGGGGACGGAGGGCAGGAAGCAGGTGGCCTGGGAGGATGTGCTGCCGGCCCCGGGGTCCCTTCAAGCTTTCAAGCCACGGTGAGGCAGCAGGGACACCCCTGGGGCCAGCGCACTGTCTGGGCAGAGGCCACAGTGGCCATCAGGGAGGACAGCGGCCTACCGGGAAGGGGCAGGAGTTTGTGGGTGAAGATGTCGCCCCGGCCAGAGTCAGCTGGGGGAGCATGCTGGGTCTGCTCTGCTGGGCTGCACGTGGGAGCTGTGAACACCAGGGCGTCTTCCGGGTGTCACAGGGGAGCCAGGCTGATTGGGGCCCACATGCCCATGATGGAAGCACAGGGAAGGCCCAGAAAGGGAGAGAAAGGCGGGCAGAGCGCCTAGCTGAGGGGGAGAGCAGGCTGCTGGTAGGAGAGCTGTGTGCAAATCCAGCGTCGGGAGCCCGGGGTTGGGGGCTGTGCTGCTTTTCTGGTTTTTGGTTTCTTTTTCAGAGGGGCTGAGGCCGGCAGCGCAGGCCTGGGAGCATTTTGGGGAGCCCCTGTCTATCCACCCCGTCCTTTCCTCCTCCCAGAGATGTTGCAAGGGTGACAGACGCCCGCTGCCCACTCTAGGGGCTTGGAGGTGTGGAGTTCTTTCGGTTTGGGGTAAAGCATTTGAAGGAAAACACTCCGCCCTGCCCGCAGTAAACACAGAAAAATAATAAATATAACAAAAGTGACTCACTGGCATCTAGTGCTTTGTGGTTGATAAATCACAGCCCTTTCCAGCCTCATCCTGCAGTTGGGGAGGCGCTGGGGCTGGAGATGGCGGTGACCACCTGAAGTCAGGCCACCTGCCTCTCCAAAGGGCCAGGCCCCCGGCCGGTGCTGAGGTCGCACCTCAGAGCTGGGCGTGGCAGGCTGGCTGCAGAAGCCCGCCCCTGAAAAGCTGCGATGCAGCCAGACTCGGGGGCCCAGTGGGCTGCTCTCTGCCCGCTGCGGGGAGACGTGTTCAGAGGCCCCTGGATTCTGCTTGCAAATGGTCTTGGTCAGCCTGGTAAGGAGGTGAGCTCCCTGGCTCCAGAGGTATTCAAGAGCAGGTGGCGTTTCTTAGTGAAAACAGTGGGGTATGTCGGTTATTTCTCCAACCACGGTATCATTTCACCTCTGTTAAGTTTTGTTTTTTTTTTTTTTTTTGTTTTGTTTTTTATCTTTTCACATTTATAGAGAGAAATTATCTTTTTGTCTTCAGTGCATATTTATTTCTATTTTACTTTTTGACAGATAGAGAGAGAGACAGAGACAGAGACAGTCAGAGAACCGAACTGTGGGAACTCCCCAGTTCAGCACGTGGGTCCTGCCTGGGCCGGAGCCGGGATTCGATCCTCGGTCCTCGGGGCCTCAAAGCGAGCGCTCAACCCGCTGAGCCGTCCCGGCCTTCCCCTGTTAAGTTTTTTTTAGAATGAGCAGTTTTACTTTAATATAAGTAATATCTGTAACTAGATATACTCAAGCAAGTGGGATGACCTCTTAGGGCCAAGCCGTGTTTAATGAGCCATTTGGCTGTTGTCTAGTGAGTGCCTTCTACATGTCAACATACAGCAATGACACATCACTCCCTCCACCCAATGTCTTCCATGGCTCCCTATGGCCTCAAGATCAAAGCCCAACTGTTGGGCCAAGCATTCAGGACCCTCATGATCCGGCCCCATCTCGCTCCCCAGGCTTGAGCATCGCCCTGCATCCACACTGAGCAGGATATTCTTGTGTCCCCTCCCTGCTCTAGTGTCCGTGTGTCATGCGCTATGTCCTTGCTGGGCCTGCAGTGCCCCTCACGACCGGCTTCACCAACAAACTCCTGTTCCTTCTCCCTGGTTGCCCGTCCTCCCAAATATCTTGAAGGGCAGAGCCGCATCAAGTCCCTGTCAGGGTCATTCCATCTAGTTTTGCTGGGACCTCAAGTTCCTGTCAATCCATGCAGAGCTGAGAGCCCAGAGGCAGCAGCTTTGGACCCCGCCTGCCCAGGGAGCCCCCAGCTACCCCCCCACACCTAACCCAGAGGACCAGGCCAGGCCAGAGCAGCTGCTGCCAGCGCTGTGGGACCGCAGGCTGCCCCCCGTATTTGCCAGCCTTTGCAGAGGACCCCGATCTGCAGACGCGGTCCAGGAGGCAGCCTGGGCCCCAGACTCTCCTGACATTGTGCCAGGCCGGGCCAAGGATAGAATTCTGATATTTCCGGCATCCTTGTCTCTGAGAAAGTGAGCATGCGGACACAGAGGTTTGGGGTTGATTTTTCCTCTTCCACGGTCTAGTTAAGAACCCTCCTTCCATGGGCTTGGATGGTGGGGGGGCGGCAGGGTGAGGGAGGGGGCCTGTACCTCACTGAGTCAGTCTCTTAATGCAGCAGCTATAAACCAATGAGGATCCAGCTGGCCAGAAATAACAGTAGCATCCTGGAGGGAAGAGGCTAAGAGGAGGGGTGTGGCCTAAGGAGAAAGGCTGATTCATGGTCAGGCCGGGATGCCAGAAAGTGACCCACACACACACCCCAGTGCTGTGTTCCTGGACCTCGGCTGGGAGGAGCTGATTCTAATGTCCAGGGCAGGGCAGGGCAGGGCAGGGCAGGAGAAACCCAAACAGAGCTATTCCTGTTGCCTCTTGCAAGGAGGAGATGAATGGTACCTACCTCCTGGTGTGAATGTGATGGTAAATAGCCAGTATGACATGGCGTGGAGCACACTTATTACAACACATCTGCACTTTCTACCTGAGGCTCAGCAAAGTGGGCAGCAGTACTGCACTTTGAACTCAGGGCTTGGCTGTCCTGAGGTCTGAGCTCAGTGCAAGAAGGAGGCTGGCTGGGAGGTGAGGGGAGGGCTGAGGAGGCCTCCTTTTTACCTCCCTGGGTGACACCCAGAGCCCTCCCTGGGGCCCCCTCTGCCTGGGCCTGATTCCAGAGAGACCCTGCGCCTTGTTCTTTCCCCTCCCGAACTAGCTGCGCTCGGGCCCTAGCAGCCTCCGGCTGCCCCTCCTTAGAGTAGGAACCAGAACTGAGTTCTCGGAAAGGAGAAGGGAGGGGCTGGCTCTGGTGGAAGGTTGCCCTGGGGACAGTAATCAGATCCGAGGAACCTTGGGGTTGGTTTCTGGCCCTGTGCTTACAGATGTTTTTGAGAGCTGGGGAGGAAGGCGAGGGCCCATCCCTTTACGGGGGGCTCCGGAGTGGCCCAGCAGGGACTGAGGCAGGTTGCTGCCGATTATGTAACGAGACTGCCACTGGCCAAGCAGAGAGGTAGCTTTTCTAGAGCTATGGGGTAGGGGGACTATTCCTCTTGCTGCTACATCAATAGTCACCTTGTTTAAATATTAAATTGGAATGTTCTCCATCTGAGTGCCCACAGAGACCCAGGATGAGTGAGTAACTTAGAGCTGTGGTTCCTGGAAGTCGGGTTTCACGGCTGGCTGGTTCCTAAATCTCTGCTTCTCCTAACATGGGCCGGGCCGTGCAAGGCATGCTGGGAATTCCGCTCTGAGGTTGGGGGTCAGGACTGGCCATGGCTTCAGGACCTGACAACTAGCTGTGGATTCAGGTGTGATCTGAGCTACCTGGGGTGGGGGGGGGAGGGGGGGGGAGCATCCACTCCCTGGCAGGGGACAGCAGCCAGAAGGAACCTGTGTGGTGGGCGAGACTGCACCAAGGTGTGGGGGGCACCCCCAAACAGGAAGACATTCCTCATAGCCATTGCCCACCACCAATAAAAATCAGAGCCCAGCCCGTCCCCCACCCAACTTTCAAGCCGAGAAGGAAGAGGAGGCCTCTGGCTGCCAGAAACGACTCAGGTGCTGAAGCCGGGAGGGCATTGTTCTCCCCGGGGTTTTTGGCTAAGGCACTGGGGAAGCTGCTGTAATGAAAAGACTCCGAAAATCTCACATCACAGGCCCAAGGTGAGTGCTGCAAGGCCCATGTGGCCACTCTGCCGTCCCTAAGGTAGGGCTTCCAAAGGGCTCCAGCTGTTGCTGTTTTCCAGCTGGTAGGAAGCAAGGATGAGAGTGCCCAAGGCAAATGTCTTTAAGGAGATAATAGAGAAGTTAGGTGCCTCGCTTCTGTTCACATCCCTTTGACCTGGACTTAGTCACATGGCCACACCCAGCTGCCAAGGGTGCTGGGAAGTGTAGTCTGAACTTGGGGAGGATGTCCAGATAAAACTCAGCATGTTTTATTACAGTGATGCCTTGGAATTCGAATGTAATCCTTCCCAGAACCCTGTTCAAGTTCCAAAACGTTCGAGTTCCAAGACGAGTGGGCGTTCAGATAAAGCTATGGACGGTACAGTCAATACGTCCCACACGAACAATGTGTTGGCATTCGGATTCCGAAGCAAAATGTGCTTGTGTTTTTTTTGTTCATATTCCAAGTTTTTCGAGTTTGGGGGCGTTCAGATTCCAAGGTATCACTGTACTTAGAGCATGAGAAGAAGAATGTACTCTAGGGGACAGTTAACAGTGCCTGCTACAGATAACAAGGAATCTGGTGAAAGGATTCCCCCAGGGTTAGTGAATTCAGTAACTCATCAACATCTTTATATCTTCAAGGATCCAGTGTGTTGTCTTTGGTCCCAAGCATGTTCCCTCAAGGCTTCAAGGTGGCTGCCACAGCTCCAAGCTTCACACCCTTATTCACTAATGCAAAAAGACAAAGATGAGAATGTTCCTCCCTTGTATTTAGGAGCATTTTCTCAGAATTTCCATTCTCTGACTTCCCCTAATTCTCATTGGCCAGAATAAAATCACACATGCCCATTCCTACTCCATTTACTGGCAAAGGAAGTGGAATGACCAGGATTGGCTTAGCCCAATTGAGATTCACCTCCAGGGGCTGGCAAGGATCACACTTTTTCTACTGCACAAGGTCACCTGAGGGCTAAAGAAAATCAGGTTTTCTTAAGCAAGCAAGAAGGAGCGTGGAAATGACTGTGGGTAAGCACCCTCCATGGTAACTGGCACTTCCTGCCCACCTGCTGTTCCCCAAGCCCAGCTAGACTCTCTTCCTGCAGATGATTGCATTCCTCTCACCCTAGTGAAGAGGACGCCATATGAGGCTCAGAGGGCTTAGGGGACTTGCCTAAGGCCACACGGCCGGTACCTGGCAGAACTGCAGTCCCAGCCCAAGTGTGTCCAACCTGAAAGCCAGGCTCCTTCCCACAGCAGGATACCCTAGCAGGCAGGAGTCCTGTGAGGCGCCCTGTGTAGGTTTAAGGCCAGCAGGATTAGATCTATGGACTTCCATGATGGTGTACCAGGCAGAGTATTTTTGCAGAAACATGAGTTTTATCCTATGCTGAAACGGAAGGCACATTTCACAGTAACCGCACCCTCTGCGGAACCATCCTCGTGTCTCGGTTGTACTGGGTGAGTGCACAGTTTTACTGTTTTGGCCTCTTGCTCATCCCAGGACTGGTTGGTGCTGACGCCACTTGCTATGAGGATATCAGTGGGGATGTATTCACAAACAGTAACAACAAAGCGTGGCTTAAACAAGACAGGACTTCACTCCTTGCTTGTGTAGAAGCCTCAAGGTGGGCAGCCAGGGCTGGTGTGGTAGCTCCACAGTATCAGGGACCAGGGTCCCCCTCAGCAAGTGGCTTCCCCACTACGGCCCAGGGTTGGCTGCTCACACACTCGCACTGGAGCCAGGAGGAAGGAAGGATTGAAGTGAGGCACCCTCTCCCATTAGAAGGAGGTCGCAGACGTGGCACGTGGTATTTGCACTTCATATCGGTGGCAAGAACTTAGTCACAGGACAGCTCAGCTACAGAGGAGGAGCCAAACTGTGACACAGCCCCAGGGTGGCCCCAGAAGGCTCTGGAGCTGGCGTGGCCCTGCTGAGTTCTGAGTTGTGTGAGAGACCGGACCTTGGGAGCCACATTGTTCAGTGACAGGAGGCAGGCTGTCCCCGGAAGGAGACATGACTTGGGCAAGGCAGTTTCTTTAGCCCAGCCAACCCGAATGAGGGTCTAGAACTGAGGGCCACTGTCTAGCAGCTGTCTCAGCAGCCAGGGGCACATTCTTCATTCCCGGAGGGAATAGTGTGCACCCCGATAGGACAAGAGTCCATTTTATGCACCATTCAAAGTGGGCAGAAGGGAAGGCCA
>PVKE010007682.1:0-43786 GCA_004027555.1 Craseonycteris thonglongyai
GGAAGTGCCGCCGCCCTGCTCCACAGTCCCTGTTCCACTTTAGGCTCTGTGATCTGATTAGGGCACTGTGTGCTGTCCCTTGAGTTCGGATGTTAAATTGTCCACAGTCTTGTGGGGCTTCCACGCTCCCTAGGTCTCGGCTTCCAGCCCGCCCTCAATCCAGCTCCACTGTGACCGCAGTCCCCCAATCCCCCTTTGTTTTTGCCAGCCCTGGGCCATGCTCCGAGTCTCTGTCCCCGAACCGCTGCTTCCCTTTCCCTCTCCCGCTTTCCCCTTTTTTCTCTAACCTTTGGGTGTTGTTCCGTGTTGTGTGGTTCTCTTAGTTGAGGTTTCTTCTCAGGGTTTCCCCTGTGGAATCCCCTCTGTTCACAAGGCCCTTCCCAGGCAGTTATCGGCGTTCTCCTCTCATGCCGCCATCTTGGATCTCCTAGAGCACATTTGCATTTTTAAATGATAACTCTGGCTACAGAGAGGAAACTTTCTTTGATGGGATGATGGCATCATTCATTGGATGAGGACACTGGTGGTGGAGGGCCTATAGAGTGGGGAGATCATGAGCTCAATTTTGGGCATACTGAGGTTGAAGCATCTAGTTGGGTCTGAGCTGAGAAGAGTTTTGGCTAGAGATACAAATTTATCAGTATAGAACAGTTCAATGATGTCTGAGGTTTCGTAGTTGATGGGATAGCCTGGCATCTATGTATGTAGTGTAAACAGGAGTTAGGAAACCCCAAATTCAAAAAACTGGTAGAGGAGGTACAGCCTTCAAAGGAATAAGAAGGTAGGGATGGTTAAGCAGGTAGGAGGGAAACCTAGAGAATTTTGAGAAGTCATGCTTTTGAATTATTTAATGACAAGTGTACTCTGGCATGCCCTAGATCAGGGGTGGCGAACCTGTGGCACGCGTGCCCAAAGTGGCACGCGGAGCAATTATTTCGGCATGCAGAGCTGTGAATACCATTTAAAAAATTATTGTTTATGCTCTTATAGACATAAAAATAATCGATACCTCTATCTCACTCGATGGGTTGGCACGCGAGTCAAGCGAGTATAACTCTTATTTCGTAAACTTTGGCACTCAATCGCCAGAAGGCTCGCCACCCCTGCCCTAGATGAATGCAGATGGGCTTTGGTATCCAGGATACCAAGGTAAGATTAGGAGGTCATTTAAGTCAAAGGGAAAGTTATGATGACATTTGATAGACTTTCTTCATCTCCAGGAGGGACTCTGGCCTAGAAATCAAAAATCCTTCAAAGAAAATATGAATTAGAGTAAATTTTCTTCTTGAAAGTTTTCTATGACTACAGATTCTGTTTTTATGAAGTTGTTCAAAGCCAAGATGTACCGTGTGGTTGTAGAGAAAGGTATGAGGTTTGACCATGAGGTTTGACACTTTTACTGTAAACGAATCACCTACTTTTGTTTGTCTTCATGGTTAAATTCAGACTGTCAAAAACAATTAGGAGTTTCTTCTGACAAAAATATCTTTAAATATCAGAATATCTAATTACAGTTAAAATGGCCAACTACCTTTCTGGGCCATATATATATGGGACCAGGATTTTTAAAGATTTATTTTGATTGTTTTTGACAGAGGGAGAGAGAGATACAGAGACAGAGAGAAGGGGGAGGACCCAGAACAGTCTCCATAGTTGCACATCATCGGTTTTTCCACATAATTTCATTCCATAGGTGGGCACGGGGCTGCACAGGCCAGGAACTGGACCAGGGTCTCACCCCGGTGAGAAATGAAGTGGGGGCACTCCCCAGTTTAGCATATGGGTCCACACAGGCCGGGGCCGGGATTCGGTCCTTGTTCCCTGGGGCTGCAAAGCCATGCCGGCTCCCCATGGGACTAGGATTTTATTGTTTAGATATCAGGAAGTGATTATTTGATTCAGTCAGAATGGCCTTAGATATGCTAAAAAAAGAAAATTCTAACATAAATAGGATTAAGATTGTGTGTAAGTTTTATTACAATTCTTAGTGAGAGAACTATTACCGGTAACAGAAAAAGCTGATTCCATGTGTTCTGATACAGAAAATATATAAATGCACAAACAGCAAAATAAAGTGTTGGGAGAACTGACGCAACAATTTGGAGTTAATTTTTCTTTCAGGATATGTACTCATAACACCTCTTTCATTTCTGTTAGGTTAACCTCTAACACAGAGAAGTATAAACCATATAAGCCTTTTCTCAGTTATGGATTGATAGGTAAATATGCTGTGACAACAAAATAGTTATATTCCCCCAAAGTGTCAGCTAAGTGCTTACTTGGAAATGCGCTGGCAAGATAGAGAGAAAGAGATCTACCAATGATCATTTTTCCCCCACGACATTCACATATTTCTTTCACGGTGTTCTTAATAAATACCATGGCATTTAAAATGCTCTTCCTGACATAAAGATAAATGGTTCAAATGATGGTGCCATGCAAGAACTCAATCCCCATAGTTTCTAACTCACCAGTAGCTATTCCACCAAGCCAGAAATGTCAAACAGGTTTTAGGAAATTTATTAGGTTTATTGAAACTTAAGACTTCTTTAAATTTCTTGCTGATTTTCCTCAAACCTCATTACCAAGTGAAGACTGGCTGAGAATGAATCAGTATTGTATAGAGCACCTGAATGCAGCCATCTTCGAACTGGGGAACAGTTACGTGTTTAAGGCAATCAATTTCTAGCTTCCCTTTCCCCCTAATGATCTACCTGAGAACTTACTCTGGTTCTCATTTCCTGTTTCTCATTTCACAACTGTCTTTTTCCAATTTTACACAAGAAGAAATCTTCCTTTGCAGCATTGCTGTGAGTTTTAAAAACCTCTGGGGCATTAAGGAGAGGGATATTTCTTTTTAGTGGTGCCAGAGAAGCCTCCTTTAGTCAAAGAATTATTGATCTAACCCTAGGCATTATATTGAAAAATTTATTTCAAAAAAAAAAATTTGCCTTCTATGTTAAAAACCTTTTAAAATGATAACATATTTAAGTTGTTTTTATCACATGTGCATTATTAATAATTATATAGTAGTTATAACTCAATCCAGAAAAAAATGACTTTTAACAATTATGCCATATGGCCAGAGGAAATTAAAAAAAATTCATAACATGTTTTCATTGCATTCACTTTGGGGTGATCCGTCAAAGATTAAAAAAAAAATTATATTAAATTTTGCTGGAGAAGTTGAATGGAAATATGATTTTCAGGAAAGAAAAAAGCAATAGGAAATTTTCAATTGTCAATGAAGAGTTTGGTTGTGAATTTTAATTGGATGTTGATGGGTAGCAAATCACTTTGGTATTAAGATTTCACTGCATATGTGATTTGTATTTGAAAATGCCAATATTTATAATTCAGTGGAATTTATAACCTTTACAGCTGTTTAAACATTTAAAGTAATGATAAAATATTCTAGAAGCCATCTTAAAAATGTGTGAAAGTCTTATAGTATTCCAAAGTCTGCTGCAATTAACCTAATGCATTGGTTTGTCTATAGACATGAACATGTTTTGATGACAATGCAGGATTACTGTCAATGTATGTTTATGTTCAATCCTCTAACTAATCTTTAAATTTGTATCTTTTACATTCTGGTGAAAAATATCAGTCATTGAAATTCATGCAACTTCTCAAATGGTTCCCCTTAAATCTGCATCTAAATGAAACAAGACAGAACAAGAGGTTTTTAGATCTATTATCACTTACCTTTCTGAATTTGTAGCTGTTCTGTGCAAAAAATCATCAAACAGTATAATTCTGAGATACTAGAGGAAGTTATCTCTCAGCCTCTCTATTAAGCAGAAAGTGTTTCTTTCTGTCAAAGGAGGTTTAAACTTCTATTGTTGTACTGATTGGAATGTGCAGATTTCTGGTATCACAGAGAGAATGAAGTCACCAAAGTGAGTTGGGACAAAGAACTTGAGAGTACATTAGATAGAGCTCCATGCTGCCTGTTTTGTTACCGGTAATAAGCGGAATGTATTAGTGAGAAGCAAAATAGCCATAGGGAATTAAGGAGTGGATTATCACTACTTTTTGATGGCAAAGGAGCTTGAAAGGAAATTAGTAGTATCGGTGTCTTCTGTTATTTTTGCCTATGCATCAATCATTCCTCTTCTAATAGCCTTGTGGCTTTGCCATGGGTAACCACCTCTTCCCTTGTCCCAGATCTGAACAAGTCAGTCCAAGCAAAGTCAGCCCCAGGATATTTTCTGGAATGAAGGGGAAAGAAGTCCGCTCCTTGTGCAGGAGCTGTTAAATTGACACGTTATGATAGTCCGAATAATGGTCTCCCAAAGAGACCCACACTCTAATCTCCGGAACCTGTGAATTTTGTTACTTTACGGGGCAAAGGGATCTTGCAGATGTGTTTACATTGAGGCTGTTGAGGTACGGAGATGATGCTGGAATATCTGGTGACTCCAAGGTGACTACAAGGATCCTTGTAAGAGGGAAGTGGAAGGATCAAGAGAGTCAGAGGAGGTGTGAGAATGATAGCAAAGGTTAGAGTGATGGGAACACTGGTTTTGAAGATGGAGGGGTGCCATGAGCTAAGGAGTGCAGCAGCCTCTAGAAGTTAGAAAAGGCTCAGTGTTTCAGCTGGCCTCCCGTAGAGACTCTAGAAGCCACCAAGCCCTGTCAGTACCTTGATTCTAGGTCAGTGGGACTTTTGACCTCCAGAAGATAAGATAATGCATTTGTATCACTTATGTGACTAAATTTGTGTTATTTGTTACAGCAGTAATAAGAAACAGATAGAGCAGGAATAAGTCTGACACTCCTGGTGGTGGTGGGTTTGCCGTCATTGTGGCCACGGTGTGTTTCAGGATAAAACCAAAATAGGAGGAAACAAGTGATAGACATGTGATTGGTGACATTTTTTTGGATCCAGCTCTTCCTGAAACAGTAGTTAATTTGGGTATTTCATATTTTTAGCCAACTATATATATATATATATATATATATATATATATATATATATATATATATATATATATATATTTTGCTTTAGTTACTTAGCAATTTTTATATCTCAATTTTACTTACAATAACCCCTGTTTGGTAACAATATACATATTATGCTTACCTGCAAAAGTTGTTGCTTGAATAAACTAATGTATATTCCAAAGATTTAAATTTTTATAACCATGGGAATTTATGCTACAAACAAATTATTTATAGTAGACTCCCTGTTAACCGGAACTCAAGCAGATGTCACTCCTACTCTTGAGATTTTCAGGAGTTTGAAAGGAATTTCTAACCTTTCCAAATGTTCATAGAAAAAAAAACACATTGCCAGTTGGCTGAGAGTGCTGATTGCTTGAGTTATGTTACAGTCTACTTAATTTATCCAGCATCTACCAATCCTGATGGGAGCCAGTTAACTGAGAATCTCTGGTATTTATGTGGGAAAGTATTCAGAATATATTAGTTTTTCACTGGAGGAAAATATTGGAAAAGAGCATTCATAGCAACACCCAGCCATATGAAAAAAAGTTTCAAAAGTTTCAAAAAAAGAATTTTCCTGTAATAATTTGAAAAGGTTAGAAATTTCTTTACAACTCCTGTATTCTTCATTAAGTGAGGCATTTATTAATACCTCTGCCCAAAACTGTATTTTAAAGTTGAACTGCACTGGAGAAGTTTAAAATATTGGGTATTCACAAACCAAATAATTATAAACTAATGTTAAAAAGGCACAAATTCCCTGTGTAAAATATCAATAATGGTAATAGTGTTAATTTTACTTTAAACTTCATTAAAAAGATAAATAAAATCATACAGTAGGCAATTACTACCCTAGAGAAAGTGAGAACATGCTTCAACTGTGTGCTCTGTAGAGCAGTATTTTCATGCATTTTTCTTTTTCTCTTAATTAGCTATGTTTATAGAATCGACGAGACTGAGGGGCCATTGCATTTTGCCACTCTTTAGGGAGGCAAAGGGTCCATTGACTAATGATCCATACATATAATGTGTGATTCTAGACAAGTTAACATCTTTGACTTTTAATTTACTAATATAAATTGGGATCTCAATAGTACCTACAGCATAGATTTGCCAAAACTACAAAATGAAATAATACATGTTATGCACCTCTCCGAATGTGGGCCCCATATACATACTCAATATGTTAGCTACTACTAATATTATTGTTACTAATATAATATCATCATTGCTATTAATTTTCCATATTCCTTATAGTCTCTGTTTTCTATTTCTTTTGTTAAATTCATTGGGGTGACATTAATTGATATCAATTACATTGTTTCCAGGTGTACAATTCTAAAATTCATTGTCTATACATCGCATTATGCACTCACCACCCAGAATCAGCTCACTTTCCGTGTGTTTGATTCTTCCTCCCTACTTGCCCCCTACCCATCTCGCCCACCCACCTCCCCTCTTACCCTCAGGTAACCACTGAACTATTGACTGTGTCCAAGAGTCTTTGTTTCTTTGTTCCTTCAGTTTTTTATTCCACCTATAAGTGAGGTCATATGTTTCTTGATTCTTTCATTCTGACTTATTTCACTTAATAAGATGTTTTCAAGGTCCATCCATGTTGTCACAAATTGCTGTATTTCATCTTTTCTTATTGCTGAGTCGTATTCTGTTGTATAAATGTACCACAAATTCTTTATCTAGTCATTTATCAGAGGACACTTTGGTTGATGCCACAACTTGGCCACCGTGAATAGTGCTGTGATGAACACTGGAGTACACATATCTTCACGGATTAAGGTTTTCAGGTTTTTTGGGTAGATACCCAGGAGAGGGATTGCTGGGTCACATGGCAATTCCATTCCTAGTTTTTTGAGGAATCTCCACACTGCCTTTCACAGTGGTTGTACCAATGTACATTTCCACCAGCAGTGTATAAGGGTTCTTTTTGTCCACAGCCTCTCTAGCACGTGTTATTCCTTGTCTTGTTGATTATAGCTATTCTAACAGGTGTGAGGTGGTAATTTATTGTGGTTTTAATTTGCATTTCCCTAACTGCTAATGATGTTGAGCATTTTTTCATGTATCTATTGGCTGTTTGTATGTCTTCAGGAGAGAAGTGTCTGTTTAGGTCTTCTGCCCATTTTTTAATTGAATCATGTGTTTTTTTTGTTGTTGAGTTGTATGAGTTCTTTATATATTTTAGATATTAGCCCCTTATCAGAGGCATTGTTTGAAAATATTTTCTCCCATTTGGTTGGTTTTCTTTTTACTTTGTTGACAGTGTCCTTTGCTGTGTAGAAGATTTTTAGTTTGATATAGTCCCATTCATTCATCTTTGCTTTTACTTCCCTTGCCTTTGGGGTCAAGTTCATAAAGTGTTCTCTGAGCCCAAGGTCTATAAGTTTAGTGCTGATGCCTTCTTCTATGCACCTTATAGTTTCAGATCTTATGTGGAGGTTCTTAATCCACTTTGAGTTAATTTTGGTATATGGTGACAGTTCACAGTCCCGATTCATTCTTTTGCATGTGGTTTTCCAATTTTCCCAGCACCGTTTACTGAAGAGGCTTTCTTTTTCCCATTTTATATTTTTTGCTCCTTTGTCAAAGATTATCTGTTTGTATATTTGTGGGCTTATTTCTGGGTTTTCGATCTGTTCCATTGGTCTGTATGTCTGTTTTTCTGCCAATACCAAGCTGTTTTGATTATTCATGCTTTGTAGTATAGACTGAAGTCAGGGAGTGTGATGCCTCCAGCCTTATTTTTTTCCACAGAGGATTGCTTTGGCAATTTGGGGCAATTTGTGGTTCCCTGTGAATCTGATAATTTTTAAATATATTTCTTGAAAAAATGTCTGTGGGACTTTGATGGGAATTGCATTAAATCTGTATATTGCTTTGGGTAATATGGCCATTTTAACTATGTTGATTCTTCCAATCCATGAACATGGAATATCCTTTCATTTCTTTGTATCTTCTTCAATTTCTTTTAATAATGTCTTATAGTTTTCCATGTATAAGTCCTTTACATTTTTTGTTAAGTTTATTCCTATTTTATTTTTGTTTTGATCGCAAACAGTATCATTTTTCTCATTTCTTTTTCTGAAGTTTCATTGTTTGTGTATAAAAGAGCTGTGGATTTTTGTACATTGATTTTATATCCTGCAATTTTACTGTATTCATTTATTATTTCTAACAGTTTTCTGGTGGAATCTTTGGGGTTTTCTGTATCAAGGATCATATCATCTGCAAAAAGAGACCGTTTAATGTCTTTGTTTCCAATTTGAATGCATTTTATTTCTTTTTCCTGCCTAATGGCTCTGGCTAGAACTTCCAACACTATGTTGAATAGCAGTGGTGACAGGGACATCTCTGTATCATTTGTGATTTTAGAAAAAAAAGGTTTCAGTTTTTCCCCGTTTGGTATGACATTTGCTGAGGATTTGTCATATATTGCCTTTATTATGTTGAGGTATTTTCCTTCATACCCATTTTATTAACACGTTGCGTACGGCGGTGTTTAAAACCCTCATACCCCTCTGTTCCGGCAGGTATTTAAATGAGACCACATTGAAATGAACTCTTCTCTTTAAAATGCTATTGCTTCCATATTATTTATAACTTTTCAATGAAATTTTTTGTACTTACGTAAATTTATCCATTGATAATATTTGCTCATTATATATCAACCAAGCCTCATTAATTAAATAAATCTTGCAAAAAATAAAAGGTCAAGTGTAAAAATGAGAATTCTCGTTACCTGTCCTTAATGCATGGCTCAGAAAAAACGAAGATTCTCATGATCCCTACGCAATGTGTTAAGTATTTTTGATCATAAATGGATGTTGTATCTTGCCGAATGCTTTTTCTGCATCCATTGATATAATCATATGGTTTTTATCTTTAATTTTGTTTGTGTGGTGTATCACATTGATCGATTTGTGTGTGTTGAACCATCCTTGTGCCCCTGGTATTAAATCCACTTGATAGTGATGTGTAATCTTTTTAATGCATTGTTGTATTCTATTTGCTAGTATTTTATTTAGGATTTTTACATCGGTGTTCATCAGAGATATTGGTCTATAGTTTTCTTTTTTTGTGATGTCCTTGCCAGGCTTTGGTATTAGTATAATGTTGGCCTCATAGAATGAGTTGAGAAGTATTGCCTCTTCTTCAATTTTTTGGAAAAGTTTGAGAAGGATAGATGTTAGTTTCTCTTTGAATGCCTGGTAAAACACATTAGTGAGACCATCTGGTCCTGGACTCTTGCTTTTGGGAAGGTTTTGGATGATTGTTTCAATTTCCTTACTGTTGATTGGTTTGTTTAGGTTATCCAGTTCTTGATTCAGTCTAGGTAGACTATATGTTTCTAAAAACTTGTACATTTCTTCTAGGTTGCAAAATTTGTTGGCATATAGTCCTTCATAGTATTTTTGTATGATCCTTTGTATTTCTGTGGTATCTGTTGTAATTTCCCCTCTTTCATTTCTAATTCGGATTGTGTGTTTTCTCTTTTTTCCTTGGTGAGCCTAGCCAGGGGTTTGTCAATTTTATTAATTTTTTCAAAGAACCAGCTCTTTGTTGTAATAATTTTTTCTATTATTTTTTTTTATCCTCTATTTCATTTAGTTCTGCTTTAATTTTTATGATTTTCTTCCTTCTGCTGGCTTTGGGTGTTTTCTGTTCTTCTTTTTCTAGTTCTTGAAGATGTGATATTAAGTTGTTTACTTGTAATTTTTCTTGTTTCTTGAGAAAGGCCTGTAGTGATATAAATTTCCCTCTTATTACTGCTTTTGCTGCATCCCAGTAATTTTGGTATATTGTGTTTTCTTTGTCATTTGTTTCTTTGTATTTTTAAATCTCTTCTTTTACTTCTTCTTTGATCCAGTTATTTTTAAATAACATGTTGTTTAATCTCCATGTATATGTGGTTTTTTCTGCTTTCTTTTTGTAGTTGATCTCTTATTTCAAAGCTTTGTGATTGGAGAATGCTCTTGGTATGATTTCGATCTTCTTAAATTTGCTGAGGCTAGCTTTGTGTCCCAGCATGTGGTCTACCCTTGAAAACATTCCATGTGCACTGGAAAAGAATGCATAGTCCTGTGTTTTAGGATAAAGTGTCCTGTAAATGTCAATTATGTCCAGTTGCTCTAATGCATCATTTAAAGCTGATATTTCTTTGTTTATTTTCTGTTTGGACGATCTGTCCATGGCTGTCAATGGGGTGTTTAAGTCCCCTACTATAATTGTGTTTTTGTCAGTTTCTCCTTTTATTTTGTGCTTCTTGGTTGGGGGGCATATATGTTAATAAGTGTAATATCTTCTTGTTGTATTGTCCCCTTTATCATTATGAAATATCCATTTTTGTCTCTTAATATCTTTCTGATCCTGAAGTCTGTTTGTCAGATATAAGTATGGCTACACCTGCTTTTCTCTGGGTGCCATTTGCTTAGAGTATTCTTTTCCACCCTTTCACCTTGAATCTGTTTGTCCTTGTGGCTGAGGTGTGTCTCTTGTAGACAGCATAAGATTGGTTTTTGTTCTTTAATCCAGTTTGCTACTCTGTGTCTTTTTATCGGTGAGTTCAGTCCATTTACATTTAGGGTGATGATTGACATATGAGGATTTCCTGTAGCCATTTTATCTTTTGTTTTCTGGTAGCTCTTTTTTTTTTTATTGCTTCTTTGCTTTTTTCTTCCCATTGATTATTTTACTTTGATGGTATTTATGATTGTTTTTTCTGTATTCTTGTCTTTTGTTTTTATGTGTCCCAGTTCTAAGTTCTTTTTCAGTGGTTACCATGAACTTTATATAAAAGAAAGTTTCATATGTGCAGTGGTTCCTTTTCTTAAGGATGTTTCTTATCTCCATTTTCTTTGTAAACTTAAATCTTTACTTCCTCCCCTTTTTATATTTTTGTTGTTCCAGTTTATCCCTATTTACTTTTACTTTTTGTTTCAGGTCCAATCACCTCCTTCAGTATTTCTTTAAATTCTGGCCTTGTGCTGGAGAATTCTTTCAGTTTTTGTATGTATGCAAAGGTCTTTATTCCTCCTTCATATCTAAAGGATAACTTTGCTGGATATAGGATTCTTGGCTGGTAATTTTTCTCTTTTAATATTTTGAATACTTTGTTCTATTCCCTTCTGGTTTATAGAGTTTCTGTTGAGAACTCTGATGATAGTCTGATGGGTTTTCCTTTATAGGTTATGGTGTTCTTTGTTCTGGCTGCTTTGCGGATTCTTTCTTTGTCTTTGACCTTTGACATCTTCAGTATAATGTGCCTTGAAGAGGGTCTGTTAGGATTCAAGTAGCTAGGGGTCCTGTTTCCTTCTTGGATTTGAGGTTCTAGTTTTTGCCATAGATTTGGGAAGTTCTCATCTACTATTTGTCTGAGTAGATTCTCTGTGCCCATCTTGTCCTCTGCTCCCTCTGGAATACCTATTATTTTTTTCTAATGGAGTCAGATAGTTCTTGTAGATATCTTTTATTTCTTTTAGCTTTTAGGTCTCTCTCTTCTTCCTTCTGTGACATTTCCAATTTTTTGTCTTCAATTTCACTAATTCTTTCCTCCATCTGGTCAACTCTGCTTCCTATGCTAGCTATTTCGTTTTTCATTTCTTTTATTGGGTTGTTTATCTCCAGAATTTCTATTTGCATCTTTTTCATAGATTCCATTTCTTTCTGAGATCACTTAGCTCCTCTGTGTACTCTGCAGTTTTCTCTGATCTCTGATTATTTTCATAATTGCAACTTTGAATTCTCTGTCATTTAGCTCATATAATTCCATATCTTTAAGTTCCTTTTCTAGAGATTTTTCTCTTTCTTTCTGAGCTCCTTTGATCAAAGGGGTATTCATTGCTGTTGGAGCATTTTGTTTCCTGGACATGATGACTTTTTCCTTGGTAGATGTGAAGGTATCTTTGTTTTACTTCCTAGCTGGTGTTAGTGTCTTATAATATTTCCTCTTATTTATTTTGTTTTCTCACAGTATAAGACTTCCTAGGAGATGAGCTTCTCTTTGACTCAGTTGCCCTGGTCTCTGTATGCCTCCTCATTTGGAAGGTATGGTGGGTGATGGTATTCTATGCCTCTAAGGTCCCACTGCTGTCAGAAGCTGCCACACCTAGATCCCTCTGCTGGCTGCAGTGGGAAGAGTGGGGGCAAGGTTTGTTGGGAAAGACACAGGTCTGATTGTATCACAGGGTAATGGTGGCTTTCTGGCAGCAGCTCACTGAAGGCCCACCAGGGGCGAGGCCTGTGGGGTGAGCCCTGGGAGACAGCAAGGGGAAGCAGCCAAGCTCTGTGTCCAAGGCCACGCAGTGCTCCAGTTGGGACCTCACCTCATTGAGGACAACTCTGCGCCTCAGCTGCCAACATACTCCAGGTGTCAGCGCTCCAGCCACCAGAACACCCACCTCTGGCTCCAGTTCCCGGCCTCACGCTCTATGCACCCCCAGCTCCAGCTGCCTGACTCAAGCATCAGCAGCCAGATCTTCACTTCCCTCACCCACACTGATCTCTGGCTGCTGCTAGTGCCTCGCTCTGGCCTCCCTCCCCGCACCCCGCTGCTCCCCCTACACTCCCACTGGGGACTCTCCTCACTGTCAGCCACGCCCACTTTTCCCATCCACCCCTCACTGCCTCTGCCTCTGCCTCTGTCTGTTCCAGGCCTCCAACCTGCCCAGAGTCATTCTGCTCTGCGTCCCCATGCTCCCACCTCCATCAGTCTCTCCTCTGCTGGACTTGGGTCAGCCTCTGGGTCGGTCACTGCGTGGGTCTCCGGGTCGCGCTCCACAACAGGTCTCCACACTGCTCCCTTTCTTCCTCTCTCACTCTCCTCCGTTTCTCCAGCTTTAGGTGTTTTCTTGGGTCTCTCAGCCGAGGCTGTGCACTACTTAGGGATTCTCTGGTTGGATTTTAGTTGTTTAAATTGTTGTCTTTCCAGGAGAGATTTCAAGAGCTCCTCTCACGCTGCCATCTCTGTTTTTTCTTAGTGTCTCTCTGTTTTCTCTTAGTCCAGAATTCCTAGTAAACATAGCTATAGAGATGGCAGTATAAAAAAAAGTTATCAATTTTTATTTTATCATGTTTAATGAGGAAAATACTATTAATTAACTTTATTCCATTAAGCTTTAAAAATTCATAGCTGTGAATTAAGGAAATTTATAACCGTTGTTGCTCAATAGCAGTTCAATAAATGAATAAAACTCATTCTCTGACAACTAAAGCTGCATTTTAGGTGAGATACAATAAAAAATACATATAAAATACATATTAAAAAATACATGTAAAAGTTTCCATACCGTGTTAAGTTTGCTTATAAATATGCCCAGGGTTTTAGTTAGGGTTAGACAAGAGGAAGTGGTCAGTTCTACCTGGGCCACAGCATTAAGAATTCAGAGAAGAGAAAAAACTTGAGAACATTTTGAGCAATAGTGAAGTAGTTGAATAGATATAAGCATTCCATGTGGAGGGAACTGTGTTGACAAAGGCATGGAGGCAGGGAACAATTTCATGTGCTGAGATGATGGGACCATACAGCAGGGCAGAGGATGGCAGTGTGGCAACAAATGAGGCTAAATTGTTCAGCAGGGGATCAATGAATTCATTCACTAGATAGTGCTTTTTTATTGTTAACTTTATTAGGGTTACACTGGTTAGTAAAAATTACATGGGTTTCAGGTATACAATTCTACAGTGCTTCGTCTATATGTTACAATATGTGTTCACCACCCAGAGTCAGCTTTCCTTCCATCACCATATATTTAGCTTCCCTTCCCTCCTCCTCCACCCCCTTCCCCCTTTACCCTCAGGTAACCACCGAGCTATTGACTATTGATCATTTATGATATCAGGCATGGTAGATGCTTGGGGATACAGTAGCGGTCTCTGCCTCTCCCTACCCCCAAGGTTTATTGAGACACAATAAACCTTGTATAATATTGTGTAAGTTTACAGTGTGCAACATGTTGACTTGATGCATTTATATATTGCAGATTGGTGACCGCTATAGTGTAAGCCAACACCTCTATCACATCACATAATTCCATTTCTTATTTGTAGTGAGAACATTTAAAGTTATGCTTTCTTAGCAAGTTTCAAGTATGTAATGTAGGATTATTAACTATAATCGCCATGCTGTATTCATCTCATAACTGCAGAACTTATTCATGTTGTAACCGCAGAACTTATTCATGTCATAACTGCAAGTTTGTACCCTTTGAACGGTCTGTTTAATGGGACTTACATTCTGAATAATCACAAGTTTCTTCTGTGGAGAATGAGGCTCTATTGAAGGGGGAAAGGACATGATCTGATCCTTGTAGGAAGGCCACTCAAGTAGCTGTGTGATGCAGAGTTTGAAAAGAAGCACAATTGAGAAGAGCAAGAGACTAAATAGACGATTAAGCTACATGAGAGTACTAGAAGCAACAATGGAAAGAAGCAAACTTTGATATGAAACTTGGTAGGTGGCATGAATCTGTAAATTTTGGTGACTTTTTGGACTTGAGGGATAAAAGAGAAGGTAAAACATGAATGGCTTAGAGTTATCTGACTTGTGTGAGAGGTGATACTTTTTTTAAGCTAATGAAATACATTTTTAAAAGATTTATTGTTTGAGAGAAGGTGAGAAAGAAAGAGAGAGAGAAAGAGCGAGAGAGAGAGAGAGAGAGAGAGAGAAAGAGGGCCCAGAGCAGTCTCCAAAGTTGTACATTATTAGTTGTGACATGGTTTCATTCCACACAAGTGGATGTGGGGTGATGGGGAGTGGGAACCAAACCAGGGAGGGGACTCCCACATTGGAGATGAGAGCCTTCGCTGCCATGCCATCCAAGTAGTTACCAATTGCATTGCAGTTCAGTAAGTATATGGGTTTGCAGGGGTCAGGGCCAGAAATTGAACCCTGGACCTTGTGATTGTGAGGCAAATGCTCAACTGCTGAGCTATCCTGACATCCCAAGCTAATAAAATATTTTATTGTACATAACAAATGTGGTGTTTTTAAAGATTTATTTTTTATTGTTTTTTGACAGAGAGACAGACAGAGAGAGACAGAGAGAAGGGAGAGGGCCCAGAGCAGTTTCCACAGTCAACAGCATTAGTTTTTCATATAGTTGTACTTCACAGGTGGGCACGGGGCTGCGCAGGGCAGGAATTGGGCCGGGAACCTCCCGCATAGTTCTCGGCAAGAACTGAACTGGGGGCACAGCCCAGCTCAGCATATGGGTCTGCATGGGCCGGGTCGAGATTTGATCCTCTGGCTCCAGGGGTGCAAAGTGAGTGCTTAACCTTCTGAGCCATCCCAGCTTCCCCTAAATGTGGTGTTTTTAAAAAACAATACAAAACAAAAAACATTACCTGGCCCAGACATCTGCAGGAGTATGTAAGGAAAGAATTCCACTGGAGATAATAAGAGATACTGAATTGAATAAAACCATAACCTATCCCACTCCTTATAGTAAGTACTAACATTCACCTCAGGTTTGAAATTCCTATTTCAAACATGTGTGTGATGTATAAGAAGATGAAAAACTTCAGACTGTAATTGCACACCATATGCACTCCCAACTTTTCTAATTTATAACCAGTTTAGAATCACAATATCCAAAGAAAGTATTTTAAATTAGTATATGGTTTACTGATAAGTGATTTTCAACTCAAATAAAAAGAAAAAATTTTATTTTAATGTCACATTGAATTTCAGTAGTTTTCAATTCAAGAAAAAAAAAAGACATAGTCATGAGTTCAGGATTATATATATTATAATTTGCCTTGTTATAATGTTTGTGGATTTATGATAAAAATAATTCAGGGTCATATGAATTCAAGCTAATTTGCGTGTCACAAGAAAAAACATTAAATGCATTTCTGATATAAGTATTCTCACTTAACTTCAGAATCTCAAAACACCGTTAGACTTGGCTTTGTTTAAAAAAGTTTAAATACCAAGTTCGCTAAATAACTTTATTGCAAGGTTTAAACACAGCTGATAGAGAACATACTTTCCCTTTAATCTCAATCTTACATAAATAGAAGAGATGAGGGGGAAAGGTAGATAACTGCTTTAGCAGCATATATGGCTAAACCATCAACCACCTTAAACTGGAATGTTCATTATTGACCCCATTAAAAAGAACTGGGCAGATATAAAAAATTACCCACTTCATAAACCAAAAACAGTAATTTTAGGGTTACAGTAAGTAAAATATTTTTGAAACACTTTACAAAATTTTAACATTAAACCAGAGGAATCATCTCTTTATTGTAAGAAAGCAAGGCATAACAGAAAGTGAAAGATTTAAAATAAACTGATATTCAATCCTCTTTGAGCAACAGAAATGAAAAATAATGGTTAATTAGCTAAGTTTGTGCTGAAACCAAATTAATGAACTACAGTGGTTTTAAATGGCAACTGCCCATCTGACTGGGTAACTTGATAGTTCTGAATATGTTTGCAATGATTTCTTTAAAATACAAAGACACTAAAATGGTCCAGTCATTCATATTCATCATATGCATTCTGTACCTCTTTGCCAATCTTGTAGCTAAGGATTTTGTTCCAGTCAATCTTAATGCATATTACTGGCAACGGCTGACGTAAGGCTTTAAAAGCAGTGACCCACATTGTCTGGTAATTCTCACTGGTGGCGGTTCGGTATTTATTTTATGCAGCTTCTACAATCTTTATAAATTATTTCTCTGTTTGTGTGAGAGGTGATATGTTCACTGAGTTTGGTTTCGAATCCACTTTTTCAGACAAGCAAGAGCCGGGGGTGCTGCCCTGGAGTGTGGTGTTCTAGGAGCTGAGGCTAAAAAGGGTGTGCTTAGAATGAGGAGTGGGAATAGAATAGATGGATCTGGGGAACCCGGGAGGCCTAACTTGCCCTGGGGGCTGCTGATGTGAAACTACAGGGGATTGCTCCAGAAGGCTCCAACTTGTTCAAGGAGACTAAGGAGGAGCCTGGCAAAGTTGTGAGGGCATGGGTCTCTGTCAGGCAGGAGAGGAGCTCTCAAGCAAGACTGGAGAAGCCACAGGAAATCCCATCCTTTGCATGTCACCAGCTCTGGTCCTTGCTCTAGTCTGGGCACTAAATCTCTTGTGCCAATACTAATAACTGAGGGATGGCCGGGTGACAAGGTTTCCTGTGCATGCTCATTTTTAGTGATTTTTTAAAAGCCATCTGGCTTTGGATGCCCTTGGCTTCTCCTAACTCCAGTAACTTCCACCACTCATTCTGAACATATCACCAACTCAGCTATGGAACCTGCTTATCTGACTTATTTCTGCCATGGAGTATCTCATCTAGCTCTCTCCCACTCACTCAGTGTGGGTGGCAGATGGAATGACATGCTTCACAAGGGGTCTTCACAGAAAATGCTATGTATTAGGGGGAATTGTGGGCATGAAAAGACATGTTGACGTTACTTTCCTATTTAATTTTTCTCTCTTAACACAAGCTAGGTGGAATCTTTTCCAGGTCCCCAAACCCCCATCCCCCATGTCTCAAGGCATGTGAGGTGGTAACTCTGGTGATGGCAGAATCTCCACCTCACAGCCCTTAGACGCGGTTCTTCTAAATGGCTTCCTCATCAGAAGAGGTTATAGCATTAGCAAGTTATTTTATTTATTTGTTTATTTATCTATTTATTTATTTATTTATTTATTTTAGTGTTTGTGGATGAGTATTAGCAGCATATGAAATCCTATTTGACAGTTGTTTGTCCTCTTTTCTCATCTTTTTTTTTTTTTTAAGTTTTGTTTTATTGTTTGAGAAAAGGTAAGAGAGAGCAAGAGAGCCCAGCAGTCTCCATAGTTGTACATCATCAGTTGTGATGTAGTTTTATTCCACACGGGTGATGTGAGGCCACGAAGAGCAGGAACTGAACTAGAGGCCTCCCTCATGGGAGGTGAGAACCTTTGCCACCAATCCATCCTGGTGGTTACCAGCTGTGCCTTAATTCAGCATACGGGTTTGCATGAACCAGGACTTGAACCCTGGACCTCAGGATTGGAAGGAAAGTGCTCAACTGCTGAGCTATCCCAGCATCCCTTTGTTCATCTTAGGTCAGACAAATGGTGCATTAAAAAACTTAAAGAAATACAGGGTGAAATTAGATTGAAGTCAGGAAGAATGATAGGTCAATTGGAAGACAGTGAGATAAGACACGATGTAGTTTTTCACATTGTATTGTAATTAGAAATAAAATGTAACATCTACTCCAAAAATCACATAACCTGGGCTGGGAGGTATAGGGAGGAGAATTACTCCAAACCCAGCAGCAGCAGATTTTTACTATGTTCCAGAATCCTGAGCAAGGCTGAAGTGGAAAAAAAAATAAAGCCTTGTGCCAAGTATAAGAAATTTAATTATGAATATGTTGACTTTGGTATGATTGTGGGACATGTAAATGGATAATAATTAGAGTGGATTACATATAAAAAAGTTAAGGCATGATTCTAGAATACAGCTTTAGTTCAAGCTATGAGAATAATTATGACACAATATTAGAGTGGTCCTATATAACACCAAGTTGTGAGGGTTAAATGAAATAAGTATATAAGAAAGTCTTAGCAAAACTATATAACATTATGTACATTCATTTTTATTACTATCTTGAGGATTATAGTGTATAGGCATTCTTTCTATATTTTTTATAGTCTGATAAAATATTATTTTCCTCCAGGAAGTCAATGATTTCCTCTCTATGTTCTTGTTGTCCCAATCTCACCACCCACCTCCAGGCAGCTCTGAGGTCTGAGGTTTCTGTAAGCCTCTCCCTGTCACTCATCTCACTGTGCCTCCCTGAGAGCACAGAAATACATTGCAGCATCCTCCAGCTGGGCGTCTGAGATCCTGAGACCGAAGTGTTTGGTTGCTTTCTGGAAGTTCACAGAGAAGCGATTTTCTGTTGCATTTTGTTGCTTATAAGCTTCCTGGCGGATAATGAGAACCATCTCCCCGCTGGGAGGCTGTTTATACCACAATAAATAATATTGACTATCCCTAGTGTCATATGTGCAGGGCAGGGTCACAATCTTTGTCTCCTGTACGGACATTTCTGGTTGAGGCTGAATGACATTCTGGGCCATGCTGGATCCTGTGGGAAATGGTGAGAAAGGACTGCATTTAGTTTTGATGAGGGGGAGAGAGAGAGAGAGAGAGAGAGAGAGAGAGAGAGAGAGAGAGAGAGAGAGAGAGAGAGAGAGAGAAACAGGCCAACTCATAGATGGTTCCTGTCCCTACCCACCTTTCCTCTTCTTGCTCCAAATTCAGGAAAAATCCATCAGTTTTCACTGGTCCCAGATTTAGTGGAGATCAATGAGTAGGTAAGATCCCTGTTATTAATCTTTTTTATCTTTCTATTTCCCTGTCCTATTGGATACTAAGAAAAGCAAATCCATGTGCCTTCCTTACCAAGACAAGTGGAGATCATGAATGCCCACAGCCACCCGGGGCACGCCATGCTGGTAGCTCTCTGCTGCAGGGTGCGAACACTCCTGTTCTCATCTGAAACTGAGTTATAAGCTGTACTTGGTGACATCACTGCTTCAGAACAGGAAATAGCCTGCCAGGTGGGCCTTTGATTATGTCTTGCAGAAAAAAAGTTTATCTATGCTCTTGTCTTTTGCTTCAGAGATTAATTTTGGCTATAAAGCCAAACGAAAAAAGAAGTCAGAAGTGCAATTTATTCTGTGACAAGAACCCAAAGGGCCACCTGGTGAATTTTTTTTTTTTTTTTTTGTAAAGATGTGTTCTTGGATAGGAGAATGAAATGGCTTGAAAAAGACAGGCAAAGCTATTAATATATACAATGGCCAGTTTTCTCTGTAAGCTTTCTTTTCTCTTGTTTTTCTTTCTCTCCTTCCTTTCTTCCTTTTTTCTTTTTCCTCCCTCTCTACCTTTTTTCCTCCCTCCCCCCTTCCCTCGCTTCCTTCCTTCCTACTCTTCCTCCCTTTCTCCTTGTCATATGGTCACTCGGTTGCCTTAAAATAAGTTTTAATTATACTATTACTTTGACAATATAATATTTTAGTCTTTTCTCAAACTTTAAGAATAACAATAAAGACAACAGCAACACTAGATTATCTAGAGAAAATCACAACCACGTTTTGCCTATCAAATTGCACTTACACTGTTACGTTCTTGAAGACTTATTATTATTATTTTAAAAGAATAACTGGCTTTAGCTATGTGACGGAGCTCTACAACTCTATAATGCAGCGGCAAATGGTCCTGCACAAACTTTTGTGCACCTCTCTTCATGGCTTGTGAATGAACATTCAGAACAATTCACATAAAATTTTTGTGGGAACATTCTGTGTTGCACATCTGACAGACATGGCATCTCAGTTTACTTCATGCATACATTCTTCTACAAGAGAAGAAAGATCAGGAACTATTGTCTTCCTTATATAGAAGAGGCAAGTGTGCAAAAATGAAAACTCACAGTGCAAGGAACCACTCATCTCATTTGCATTAATTTTCTTTTCTCAGTGAGTTTGTGTCATTCAGTGTCAGATGAGGCCAACTCAATGGTCTTGCTTTATGTAAGCTTCCCTCTCCCCCACCTCCCCTTTGCATAAGAGAAGGAGAAGAGAAGACTACATTAAAAGATGACTTGTCATATAGCAAGTGATATCTAAATTTTCCAAACTGTTTATTATTTACATTTGGAGAATTTGGGGAACGGGGCATTTGGCCACAGACCTCAGACATTCTTAATCCACAGGACTTTTGAAAGTACAACTTGGTGAGTGGCTGTAGATGACAGAGTTCCTTCTCTTGTTTGTTTGATAAATGTCTGCCATGTCTGCCATTTTCTGGTCAGAGTTGCATGGCACTGGTAAAATGTTGTTACTGTAAAATTTCCTCCATTTCTCCATCGGTCTTTATAGGAAACTCTAGATGGTTGGCCTTTGTTTTTTCTCCATCTCAGTATAGCTGAAGCTATGAGTTCCCAAATCAGGCTGTCAGGAGGAAGTGTTTTCTACCTCTTGCATGCATTCACTGAGTCTATAATTTTGATCTGAGACACCATCCCATAGGGTTTATCCTGCTATGTTAGATCTGTACCTGATACTCTGGGCCCAGTTAATCAAACTTTAGTTTCTTAATATCTTATATTTTGTTTGTTCCAAGTAAAATGATATATTCGGTTGGGTTGTTTAGGAAGTCTGTAGAGGGTGGTAAGCAAAGTCAGATTACAGGGTATAAAGTAGAAAATAAAGGGTGAAGAAAGAAAGAAGAAAAGGTGGAGAGAGCATAACAGTACTCCATCTGGGGAGGCTGAGAACTTCCAATGTGCTTTCTTTGGATACCATCGATATTTGGCAAATACTGTCATAGAATTTCTCATAGGCGTTAATGACTTAGACCATAAAAAGTAAAAACTAGGAGAAAATATGTGGCTATCATAGGCCTACCCCCATGTTCTCCTAAGAGAAGTTTTGCAGAGGTGGAAACTAAGGCACATCAACACTTAATGGCACAGGTGGGGAAAGCTATTCCAGATGTGCACAAATTCCCTCTTGGTTGGACGAATCTTGACTGAAAAAAACACGGATGGTCCCCAGTCCTAATCACCTCAGACATCTCATGTGCAGTGTTCTTACGACCCTTGATTCTTTTTCTGAAAACACAGTGAACAAAAACCTTTACATGTTTTTTTTTAATGATTTCATTTATATTCATTATATTTGTTTCCATTTTTTGTCAGAAGAGGTGATAGACATTGTTTACGAACCGAGTGGGGTTCTCCATGCAGAGAGTGGGGCCCAGTGCATTGGGGTGCTCTCAGGGAACATGGGTTTCCTTCAGCATGGAGTCTGGTGGCTGAGTGTCTTGACTGGGTGCTCGTGCTGTGCAGGGAGTAGTGGAGCTGGGACTGACACAGAAGGTGGCTGCTACTGTCTCTTGTGCTCCAAAGTCCTATTTCATAGAATGAAAACAAAAACAGCAGATTTAGGGGAAGCCGGGATGGCTCAGTGGGTTAAGCGCTCACTTTGCAGCCCCGGGGACTGAAGATCGAATCCCAGCCCCAGCCCAGCTCCTGCCCTGTGCAGCCCAGCGCCCACCTGTGGAATAAAACTATGTGGAAAAACCAATGATGTGCAACTATGGAGGCTGCTTTGGCCCCCCCACCCCCTTCTCTCTTTCTCTGTATCTCTCTCTCTGCCAAAAACAATAAAAATAAATCTTTAAAATTAAAAAAAACAAACCAGCATATTTATTCTAAGTCCTTTTTATTCTGATCCCATGGATATAAAATAATGTTCAATAATTATACTAGATAATACAATTCTTCCCTTCTTCTGTGGTCAGTTAGGAAGGATTTTTCTTTCTTGATGATTTTCTTTAAAAGATAACGTTAAAGGGTAGGTTAAAATTTTATTTGTTCTTTGAGTCTATTCTGTAAAAGATAGAGACTAGTTCTTATGACTTTCTCAGTCCTCTGCATCAGAAGATGACATAAATCCTCTGAGCTTACATCTGGCCAAAGCCACCAGATCAGAAAAGTGGGTCCTACAAACTACCGTACTCCATAGTTTGGCCTTCCCCAACCAACAAAGATTTGATTCTTGAACATGGAAACCAGACCTAGGCTCTTCATAAAAAGAAGCGGTTGTTTCAGTTCTTTGTATGTATAATATTAGCAGATTCTTGAACATGAGAGTTTTGTTTTGTTTTGTTATAACGGTTGTCAAGAGATGCAAACACTGCCCTCGTCAGGTCAAAGATATAATTACTGGGGCAATTCCTACAATTTATCTAGAGAGAAGTTGGAGTAATCAAGGAATCTATTCAGGAAGTTATCAGTTTGTATGAGTTTCTGATTTCTATTTATAGCATCAAAAATACCTTTATTATTTAAATGTATTCTATTTTTTCCTTTATCACTGCTGGTAAAAATTCTGCATTTTATGGTGTTTTACTTTCTCAAAAAACAAACAAACAAACAAACAAAAAACCCCTTCTGTGACTCTGTTAGAACATGTAGATTTTTTCCCTTACAATTCTTTCATGAATACATTATAATTATAAAATAAATTTCAAGAAAATCTTTGGGCTTTATTGAGTGCTTATTATATGCATAACATTGTGCCTAGAGCTTCAAGGAATGCTGAAATGCACAAGGTAAAGTTCTGTCCTCATAGAGTCTGTAATACATTTGGGGAATAAAACCTCAGTACTTTGAAACAATAGCAAATGGTTCAAGAATGTGAGTCACTATGAGATTGTTTAGTTCAGATTCAGCACTGTATGACACTAAAGGGAAGGAATTGTATTATTCCCTATTGGAGAAGAAACTTTGGAGGAGCTAGATTTTCTGATATGTATGATTTGACCATGTTAAAATATAAATAAGATATAGATTTGGATGAGTGAAACAGCCAGAAAAGACACTCGAGGGCTATAAGTGCTTTTGGGTCAGTAAAAATAGACTGAGTGGAATAGAGGTATATTTAAAAATAAAATAGGAATAAGTTTTAAAATGGTAGCATGTGAGCAGATCCAGGGATGGGATAATGATAACAGTGTTTAGATTTGTTACATAAAGTTTGGTATAGTGAAAAGACATGATCACACATCTGCAGACATTGGAGTTTCATAAATGTGGTCTATCCCACCATCTTTTGAAAAGATAAGATGGCATCTTCTATTTTTCCAATTCATCACTTAAGTTCCCACCTATTTTTATTATCAGTCAGTGAAATTCACCTAGAACTCACTTCTGTTATTTCCCTATTAATTTTTAAAAAGAATCCCAGTTTTAATTTTGCTTCTCTCAAAAACAGACCCTGAAATAAGGACTCAGGTGAAGGTAATTTATTTAGGAAATGATCTTAGGAGGTAGGAGTGGGAAACATGTAGGACAAGATTGGTGCTTGATTCTGCCAGGATCTCCCAAGAAGAATATAGACGCCCTCTCAGGATTGTTTACTGGAAGTCAGGAAGTTAGTGCATCTATCAGTCCTCTTCCCCACTGGTTTGTGCTTGCCAACTGGGTGATCATTCCCCTATTCTTTTCAGGCTGTACTTGCCCATGGGCTGAGTGAACTCCAGGGGAGTCAGAGGGAGGCACTCGGGTAGGAGATAAGAAAATACACAGTGCTGCTTAAGGTTGGCTGTTATCAGCTTGAACAAGTCCAAGTTTCCACAGACTTGTTTACCACCACTATTGATAAAATCAGAGTTAGGCATTTGGATGTGACAATAAGGCACAAGAAATATCTGTCACAGTGTTCTCTTTGCACAGCTCAGATGCATAGTTGTCCAATGTGTTTTCCACTGTGTCACTGAGTCTTCAATGCTGTGGCTGGCTGCAATGCCTGTCGTGCAGGAGAGGTGCCTGACATGAGGTGTAGGCCCCACTTCTTTAACTGGTACCAAAGCTGTAATTGATACTCATCTTCTTCCTCTGCTGTGATCTCCAGAGTTCCCTGAATAGCACTTTAGCAGACTAGATGGCTTGCCCTACAGGGTGACCTAGACCTTCACTGCTGAAGGGTCTCGGTTCTTGATCACTTTGCCCTTTTTGGGCCTTGTAGCAACAACTGCCACATACTGTTTTTATTGACTATGGAAGTAGCTGATGTGAAACACTTAAATTTCAGACACACTTCTCCTTGCCCTCATCATGTAACAACAACCTGGTGATTCATGACAGTCGGGGTTGATTACCTCTCCAAGTCAAATAACTCTTTTCTTGCCTGCAGGACCATTGACCCAGGGAGTTCACAGTGACCTACGTGGGGTCATAGCTGCAGTTTTGGTGGAGCCCTCACTGAGTCCTCTGGAGGAATACTTCTTCCCCTGGGAACGAAACCTCTAATCCAGCTGAACCTGGGTCAGTGGGAAAGGGAAGCACAGATTCTGAAATGGGTTACAGAGAGTGATACAGGAAGTGTCTACTCCACTTCCATTTCTTGGTTTCTATACTTGTGTATTTCCTGTAGGATGCTAAACATATCCAAAATGTAGCCATTGGTTTAATGACTATTGCTTCCTGGAGAAAAGCATTCCAAGCAATGAGAGTGTTTCCTCTGACTTGGCTTCTTAGCTGAACCTTTAACAGGCCATTCCATTACTCTTCTAGACCATCTGACCTAGGTACCATGAACCGAGGTCATCTTTTAGGTCCATGGTAGAAACAGTGGATCCTCTTGTTCCCCCACGCCCTCCCCCAACCACCCCCAGGCCTTGTGTCACACGTGTTGTGTTCTATAATGGGTGCCTTGTTTTGAGGAGTTTCAGTTACAAACACGGATGGGAAACAAATAAACAAAAATTTTGAAAAGAAGAGGACCTAAAAAAGGAAAAGCAGAAAAGCAGCAATTTACAAAATGGAAAAGTTTAAGGTAATTGAAAGTATGAGCTCCCAGGCGAATTATAAAGACTTTCTGGACAGAGGAAATGATTAGGAGGTCTGACCCATCACATACCATATGAAACTATGAGGGTTACATGAGATGTATGTGTGAAGACACCTTGTACAATGGGCAGGCACCCCACATGCCATTATTTTTACTGTTATTTTAAGGATTGCAGCTTGCTGATATCCATCTCTCTGCATTTCTTATATTCAGATAGGAGGAGTTTTTATTTTAAAGAGAAGTCAATGATTTCCTCGCTATGTTCCTGTTGTCCCAATCTCACCCCCACCCCCAGGCAGGCTCTGAGGTCTGAGGTTTCTGTAAGCCTCTCCCTGTCACTCATCTCACTGTGCCTCCCTGAGAGCACAGAAATACATCGCAGCATCCTCCAGCTGGGTGTCTGAGATCCTGAGACTGAAGTGTTTGGTTGCTTTCTGAAAATTCACAGAGAAGCGATTTTCTGTTGCATTTTGTTGCTTATAAGCTTCTTGGCGGATAATGAGAATCATCTCCCTGCTGGGAGGTTGTTTGTACCACCACAAATAATAATTGGTATCCCTCGTGTCATATGTGCAAGGTAAGGTCACAGTCTCTGCCTCCTGCACAGACATTTCTAGTTGAGGCTGAGTGACATTCTGGGCCACGCTGGATCCTGTGGGAAAGAGGAGAGAAAGGGCTGCCCTTACTTAAGATGATGATGATGATGATGATGTCAATGATAGACAGAGAGAGCAGGGCAACTCATAGCTGGTTTCTATCCCCACCTACCTTTCCTCTTCTTCATCCAAACTGCAGACAAAATCCATCAGCTTTCTTGTCCCCTACACCCACCCAATAGCTGAAACCAATGAGGAGGTAAGATCCCCGTGTTATGAATCTTCCTTATCTTTTGACTTCCCAGGCCTATTGGATACTAAGAAAAGAAATCCATGTGCCTTCCTTACCAAGACAGGTGGAGATCATAAATGCCCACAGCCACCCTGGACACGCCATGCTGTTAGCTCTCTGCTGCAGGGTGCGAACACCTCCTGTTCTCATCTGAAACTGAGATATAAGCTGTACTCGGTGACATCACTGCTTCAGAACAGGAAATGTTACTTCAGGTGGGCCTTTGGTTATGTCTTGCAGAAAAAAGTTTATTGACTCTTTTTGTCTTTTGCTTCAGAGTTTGGCTATAATTCCAAATGAAAAAATATGCAGAAGTACCCTGTTTATACATGGGAACTAAACCTCCTTTGTGGTTACACCATGTTCAAACCAAATTTGTTAATAAAAACTTGGTTCTCAGAAAAAAAAATGCTAGTAGTGTGACTTATTCTGTAATAAATTTTTTTTAATATTTTTTTTATTGTTTTTGACAGAGAGAGAAAGAGGGGACGGAGGGCCCATAGCAGTCTCCATTGTTATGTCATCAGTTTTTGACTTGGTTTTGTTCCACACAAGTGGGTGGGGGTGGGGAAAGCACGCAGGGCGGGAATCAGGCTGAGGGCTTCCTGAATGGGAGGCATGACCCCTTGAGTCAGGGGCCGAACTGGGGACCTCTCACATGAGAAACATACTCCAGTTCCCCATATGGGTCTGCATGGGCTGGGGTTGGGATTTCTTCTTGGGTTCTTGGGGCTGCAAAGTGAGCACTTAACTCATTGAGCCATCCTGGCTTTCCTCATAATACAAATTTTTAAAATGAGCTGGTGAATTGTTTTTGTAAGGACAGAATCTGGAGGAGGAGGAGAATGGGATGGGAGGGAAAAGGACAGCCAAAGCTAATATATAATGATCATTTTCTCTGTAGGCTTTCTCTCCCTTTTCTAATTTCTGTCTTCTCTCTCTCTCTCCTTTTGTCTCTCCCTCCCTGCCTCCCTCCTTTCTTTCCTTCCTTCCTCTTTTTCTCCCTCTGTCCTTTACTTTCTGTTGTGTTGAAACCCATATCATAATGGTCGCTGCGTTGCCTTAGCACGGGCTTTGATTATATTATTATTCTTTGACCAATTCTGTATTTTAATCATTTTTCAAAACTTCAAAATAATGGTAAAAACAACAGTCACACTCAATTCAGAGAAAATAAAAATGTGTTTTTGATATTGAATTGCACTGTTCTTTTCTTGAAGCCTTTATTTTTTTTAAAGAATAACTGGCTTTGGCTGTGTCAGGGAGCTCTACAACTCTATAATGCAGCGGCAAATGTTCCTGTGCAAACTTTTATGCACCTCTCTTCATGGCTTGTGAGTGAAGATTCAGAACAATGCACATAAAATTTTTGTGGAAACATTCTGTGTTACACATCTGACAAACATGCATACATTCTTCTACAAGGGAAAAATAGTCAGGAATTATAGTCCTCATTAGATAGAAGAGGCAAGTGTGCAAAAATGAAAACTCACAGTGCAAGGAACCACTCATCCCATTTGCATTAATTTTCTGTTCTCAGTGAGTTTGTGTCATCCAATGTCAGATGAGGCCAACTCAATGGTCTAGCTTTATGTAAGCTTCCTCCCATTCCCCCCTGCCACATAAGAGAAAAAGAAAATAAGACTACATTAAATTTATTTATTTATTTATATATATTTTTTTGACAGAGAGAGAGAAATACAGAGACAGAGAGAAGGGGGAGGGCCCAGAACAGTCTCCATAGTTGCACATCATCGGTTTTTCCACATAGTTTCACTCCACAGGTGGGCGGGGCTGCACAGGGCAAGAACTGGGCTGGGGTCTCGCCCCCGTGAGAACCGAATTGGGGGCACTCCCCAGTTCAGCATATAGGTCCACATGGCCCAGGTCCAAGATTCAATCCTCGGTCCCCGGGGCTGCAAAGTGAGTGCTTTACCCACTGAGCCATCATCCTGGCTTCCCCAAGACTACATTAAAAGGTGACTTGTCATATAGGGAGCGGTGCCCTAGATTTTCCAAACCCCTTATTATTTACATTTGGAGAACATGAGGAACAGTGGGCTTTTGGCCACAGACCATAGACATTCTAATCCACAGGACTTCTGAAAGTACAACTTGGTGAATGGCTGTAGATGGCACAGTTTTTTCTCTTGTTTGCTTAATGATTAAATGTCTGCCATGTCTACCATTTTCTGGTCAGAGTTGTATAGCATTGGTAAAATGCATTACATTACAATTTCCACCTTCTCTTCCTAAGTCTTTATAGGAAACTCTAGATGGTTGGGCTTTCTTTTCTCTCCATCTCATTTCAGCTGAAACTTCTGGTTCACAAATGAAGTTCTCAGGGGGATATGTCTTGTGCTTCTTGCTTGCATCCACTGTTCCTGTAATTTTGGCCTGAGATTCCAACCTAGAGGATCCATCCTGCTGTTTTAGATTGTGTCCCTATCCTCTGGGCCCAGCCATTCAATCTTTAGTATCTTGTATCCATCATTGATCAGGTTGTTGAACCTTAAGGATCAAAGGAGATGATATATACAGAAGAACTTTCAAGTGGGCAAGTATTGAGGTGAGCAGAAATCTGTATTTTCCTTTTTCCTTTAGCTGATATTAGGTTCAAATGATCGTTATTTTTGCTTTCTATTTGTTCCAAGTGAAAATGACTTATTGGGTTGGGTTGTTTATCAATTCTATAAAGATGGTGAGCAAAGTCAGCTTATAGGATATAAAGTGTGAAGAAAAACAGAAGAAAAGGTAGGGGGGGAAAAAGCAGTACCCCATCTGGGCAGTCTGAGAACTTTCAGTGTGCTTTCTGGTGATTCCAATAGTATATAACAAATACTGTCAAAGGAGTTAGTAAGTTAGACTATAAAAAGTAAAAACTAGAAGAAACATGTGTGAATGTCATAGGCCTACTGCCATATTTTCAGGGAGAACTTTTGCAAAGGCAGAAATTAAGGTGCATCAACACTTAATGGCACAGGTTGGGAAAGCTATTATAGATGTCAAGAAATTCTTTCTTAGGGAAGCCGGGATGGCTCAGCGGGTTAAGCGCTCGCTTTGCAGCCCTGGGGACCAAGGGTCGAATCCAGGCCCTGGCCCATGTGGACCCATATGCTGAACTGGGGTGTGCTTCCCATGAGGGAGACCCCCAGTCGTTCTCACCCCTCGGTTCGG
The DNA here is from genome assembly GCA_004027555.1 of Craseonycteris thonglongyai. NCBI lineage: Eukaryota > Metazoa > Chordata > Mammalia > Chiroptera > Craseonycteridae > Craseonycteris > Craseonycteris thonglongyai. The sequence goes on from PVKE010007682.1 coordinate 29,393, forward strand.
CCCTTGGCTTGAGGGGGTGTGCCTTCCATGCAGGAGGCCCCCCGCCCAGTTCCCACCCTGGGCAGCCCTTGCCTACCTGTGTGGGATGAAACCGTACTTAGAACTGATGATGTACAACTGTGGAGACTGCTCTGGACCCTCCCACTTCGCTCTCTGTCTCTCTGTCTCCCTCTGTCTGTCAAAAACAATAAAATAAATCTTAAAAAGATGTTAGTTGAATCTCGATTAAAAAATAGTGTTGATCTCCAGTCCTAATCACCTCAGAATATCTCATATGTAATACATTTACAACTCTCAATTACTTTTGTGAAAATACAGTAAAGAAGAATTATTTTATTTGTATTCATTATATTTATTCACAATTATTTTCTGTCAGAAGAGGTGATGGATATTGTTTACTAACCCCTAAGTGGTGGTCCCCATGCAGGGAGTGGGGCCCAGTGCATTGGGGTGCTCTCAGGGAACAGGGGTTTCATTCAGCACAGTCAGGTGGCTGAGTGTCTTGACTGGGTGGTCGGGCTGTGCAGAGAGCGGTCGATCTGGGACTGACACGGAAGGTGGCTGCCACCGTCCCTTGTGCTCCAAAGTCCTGTTTAACAGAATGAAAACAAAGGCATCAGAATTATTCTAAGTCCTTTTCATCCTGATCCCATGGATCTGAAATAATGTTCAGTAATTATACTAGATAATATAACAAAATTCTTCTCTTCTTCGGTGGTCAGTTAGGAAGGACCCTCTTCTTCATTTGATAGTTAATTTTCTTTAAAAGGTAATGTTAAAGGGTAAATTAAAAATTTATTTGTTCTTTGAGTCTGTCCTATAAAAGATAGACACTAGTTCTCAGAATCTTCTGAGTCAGTCCGCTGGGTTTCTGATGACAGAAATCCTCTGAGCTCACTTCTGGCTGAAGATTCCAGGTCAGAAATGTGGGTCCTACAAACTCCTGCACGGTCTGGTCTTCCTCAGCCAACAAAGGATTTGATTCTGGAATGTGGAAGTGGAACCTAGACTCATCAGAAACAGGAGGGTTTGTTCCAGCTCTTTTGTATGTATTAACAGATTCTTGAACAAAGACAGGTTTTGCAAATAATTGTCAAAAAATGCAAGCACTGCCATCTTCAGGTCAAAGATGTAATTACTGTGTGTGTGTGTGTGTGTGTGTGTGTGTGTGTGTGTGTGAATTCCTACTATTTATTCCTCTACACACAAAGAAGTTGGAGTAATCAAGAAATCTGTGTACACCTGGAACCTATGTATATTTTTACTAACCAATGTCACCCCAATAAATTTAACAAACATTTTTAAAAGATGAAAAAAATCTGTCAGGAAGTGATCTCTTTATGTAAGTTTCTGATTTCTATTTAGACCCAGCAAAGAGACCTTAATGATTTAAATGTTCTTTATTCTTTCTTCATTTCTGTTAAAAATCCTACCTTTTATTATGTCTTACCTTCTGAAAGAAACCTTCTGTGAATCTGTGAAACATACAAATTTCTCCCGCTAACATTCTTTCACAAGTATGTGGTAATTATAAAATAAATTTAAGCTACATAGTTGAGCTTTATTGAGTGCTGATTATGTGCCAAACACTGCCAAGAGCTTCAAGAAATGCTGAAGTATACAAGGTAAAATTCTGTCCTCATGGGGGACAACAGATCAGTACCTTGAAACAATTAGGAAATGTTCCATGAATGTTAGTCACAACGAGATTGCTAGACCTTATTTTTATGATTTAACCAGCTTATAATACATACCATAAAAATTTGGGTGAGTGGAGCAACCAGAAAAAAAGTTCAAGGACTTGAAGTGCTTACGTATCAGTAAGCAGAATAGAACTGACTAGAATAGAGGTATATTGTGGAAAATAGAAATGAGTTTTCAAATGGTAGCATTCAAGGTAGGGGATATTGGTAACAGAGTTTAGATTCGTTAAGTAAAGTTTTTGTGCCTAGAAAAGACATAATCACACATCTGCAGACACTGAAGTTTCATAAATATGGTCTATCTCACCATCTTCTGAAAAAGGTGGTATCTTCTATTTTTCCAATGAATCACTCAAAGACCCACCTGTTCATCTTAGCCACCAGTAATGTTTCTTTAAACCCTGTTCTGTTAATTTCTCTATTAATTTTTCAAAGAATCATTGTTTTAATTTTGTTTCCCTCCAAAATAGACCCTGAATCAAGGACTTAGGTGAAGGTAATTTATTTAGGAAACGACCTTAGGAGGCAGGAGTGGGAAACACATAGAGCAAGATTGGTACTTGTTATTTCCAGGATCACTTTAGAAGGATATAAGGTCTTTCTTAGGACTGTTTGCTGAAAGTCAAGCAAACAATGCATTAACTGTCCTCTTCCCACTGGTATGTTCCTGCCAGCAGGGTGGCCATTCCCTAGCTTTTCACACTATGCTTGACCATGGGCTGTGTGAGCTCCTGAGGAGTCAGAAGAGGTCCTGTGGTAGGAAGTGAAAAAGTACACAGTGCTGCTTAATGTTAGATACTATCAGCTTGAATGAGGCCAAGTCTCCACAGAATTGCTTACCACCTCTGCTGACAAAATCAGAGCCAGGCTTTTGGATGCGACAGCCAGGCACATGAGATATCTGTCACAGAGTTCTCTTTGCACAACTCAGATGTATAGCTATCCTATGTGTATTCCAATGTGTCATTGAGTGTCAAGGTTGTAGCTGGCTGCAATTTATTTAATACAGAAGGGTTACGTGACATGAGGTTCAGGCCCCACTTTTTAAACAGGTACCAAAGCTGCAATTGATACCTATTTTCTCCCTCTGCCATACTTTCCAGATTTTCTTTTCTTTTCTTTTTCTTTCTTCCTCTCTCTTTCTTTCTGAAAAATAGATGTAGTTATATATTGCATTTGTAGAAATGTCTATATAAATAAAATTAGTGTTGTCTCATGGCATGAATAAATCCAGTCAGTGAATAATATTCATACACACTGCAAAGTCTTACATATTGATATTAAAATTGAAATGTTAAACATTCTAAAAAGAAACCAAAATTTAAAAAAGAGGACACATAAGACAGTTGGTGAGTGATGTCCGAAATTACATGTCACTACATTTAATCAGGAAATTCATATTGATAGAAAATGTAGCCGAATATACTTTTACATAATCAGCATTATCTGTTAACCTAACAAACTTCTAAGGTACTATTTTCATGCTGCTATGTAACTGCAACTTGGAGTGTCAGCCAGTCTCTTGAGATCAGTACTAATGTCAATACTGTGCTTTTAAATCCAATTGTCATGGAATTTCAAACTGCCTCAGCATCAGAAATGACTGCCCTTTTCCTTATACAAACTATGCTGTGGGTTTGCTTAGAAACTCCTTGTTGAAGAATCTTTTTGCCTCAACGCCACTGAGGGAAACAACAATGAGACAGATTCTGCCTTCTATATTTGATGCTTTCCCTGATGGCATTCACTATCACATCTCTGTTGTTCAGGGTATTGAGGTACACCAGATCATGCAGTCTTTTGAATGCTTGATTTGGATATTGAACATGGGAGGTTGAAAATGGTGATTCAAGGGCATCAACAGTGTCAAAATCAGTTAATTCTTTATTTTCCTTAGTTTCTCTTGGAACACCTGGAACCTGGTACTTTCTGAAGATGATGTTGGCCAATCAACTTCAAAGTGGATGATAGGTGGGCAAACTTTGTTACATCAGGATTTTTAGGTTTAAAGACATAGCACTCCTTTAATTCTTCGCGGTCAAACACATAGGGATCAATCTTTGGAAAGGGGAACTTGTTCACTTTAGCCTGCTTTTCTGCAAGGAGAATTTCCTTGAATGGAAGACTAGAGTCATTTGGTCTTAAAGAAAAGTCAAAGGAGATGAACAGATCAACTCCCCTCTGAGCCAGATTTCCTTGAATAGCACTTTAATAGACCTACATGGCTTGCCTTATAGAGTGACCTAGACTTTCACTGCTGAAGGGTCTCGGTTCTTGATCTCTTTGCCCTTTTGGGCCTTGTAGTAACAACTGCCACATGCTGTTTTTATTGACTATGGAAGTAGCTGATGTGAAACACTTAAATTCTGGACACACTCCTCCTTGCCCTCATTGTGTAACAACAATCTGGTGATTCATGACAACCAGGGTTGATTATCCCTCCAAGTTGAAAAAATCCTTTCCTTCCCTACAGGACCATTGACCCAGGGAGTTCACAGTGACCTAGGCGGGGTCATAGCTGTGGTTTCAGTGGAGCCCTCACTGAGTCTTCTGGAGGAAGCCTTCTTCTCCTGGGAATGAAACCTCTAATCCAGCCCTACCTGGGGCTGTGGGAAAGGGAAGCACAAACTCTGAAATGGGTTCAAGAGAGGGAATGGGAAGTGTCTATTCCACTTCCATTTCTTAGTTTCTACACTTGTGTATTTCCTGTAGGGTGCTAAATGTATTCCTACATAGCCATTGGTTTAATGAATATTATCGCGTCCTGGGGAATAGCATGTGAGTGTTACCTCTGAGTTGGCTTCCTAGCTGAGATTTTAACAGGCCTTTTCATCATTCTCATCTGATTGAGGTACTGTGAACCTAAGTCATTTTTTAGGTCCATGGTAGGACCAGTGGATCCCCTCATTACTCATACTCCCTCCCCTGTGCCAAGTCTCACATTCATTGTGTTCTAAGCTGGGCACCTGGTTCTGAGGAGATTCAGTTGAAGACATGGATGGGAAATGAAAATTAAATTAAATTAAATTAAAAAATAAAAGCAACAATTTACAAAGTGGAAAAGTTTCAGATTCTTTGAGGTATGAACTTGCAGTCAAATTATAAAGGCTTTCAGGACAGAGGAAATGATTAGGAGGTCTGACCCATCACATATACCATATAAAACTATGAGGGTTACATGAGATATATGTGTGAAGACACTTTGTACAATGGGAAGGCACTACATATTCCATTATTTTTACTGTTATTTCAAGGAATACAAGTGGTAGACAACCATCTCTTGGCATTTCTTATATTCAGATAAGAGGAGCTTTTATTCTAAATAAAAGTCAATGATTTCTGTGTTACTATTGCCCCAATCTCACCCCCCACCCCCAGGCAGGCTCTGAGGTCTGAGGTTTCTGTAAGACTCTCCCTGTCACTCATCTCACTGTGCCTCCCTGAGAGCACAGAAATACATCGCAGTGTCCTCCAGCTGGGTGTCTGCGATCCTGAGACTGAAGTGTTTGGTTGCTTTCTGAAAATTCACAGAGAAGCGATTTTCTGTTGCATTTTGTTGCTTATAAGCTTCTTGGCGGATAATGAGAATCATCTTCCCACTGGGAGGCTGTTTGTACCAGAACAAATTATATTGAGTATCCCTAGTGTCATATGTGCAGGGCAGGGTCACAGTCTTTGCCTCCTGCACAGACATTTCTGGCTGAGACTGAGTGACATTCTGGGTCATGCTGGATCCTGTGGGAAAGAGGCAAGGAAGGACTGCTCTTAGTTATGATGAAGATGATGATGATATTGTTGAGAGAGAGAGAGAGAGGGAGAGAGAGAGAGGGCATGAGCAGGCTGACTCACAGCTGGTTCCTGTCCCCGCCCACCTTTCCTCTTCTTCATCCAAACTTTAAGAAAGCATCCATCAGCTTTCTTGCTGCCCTGCCTCACAACCCCATAGCTAAAACCAATGAGGAGGTAAGATCCCTGTGTTATGAATCTTCCTTATCTTTTGACTTCCCAGGCCTATTGGATACTAAGAAAAGCAAATCCATGTGCCTTCCTTACCAAGACAGGTGGAGATCACAAATGTCCACAGCCACCCAGTGCACACCATGCTGGTAGTCTCTGCTGCAGGGTGAGAAGACCTCCTGTTCTCATCTGAAACTGAAGTATAAGCTGTACTCGGTGACATCACTGCTTCAGAACAGGAAATGGTGTGTCAGGTTGGCCTTTGATTATGTCTTACAGAAAAAACCTATTTATGCTTTTGTCTTTTGTTCAGAGAATAAAAGTTGGACTATAATGCCCATTGAAAAAAGGTGTCAGAACTGTAATTTATACTGTAACAAGAATAAAAAGGAGAAGCCAGTGACTTGTTTTTGTGAAGACATAATGTGGGAGAGGAGACAGGCAGTCACAGCTAATATATAATGACCTGTTTTTTGTGTAGGCTCTTTTCATTTTCTGTATTCTTCCTTGCCTTCCTTTCTCTCTCTCTCTCTCTCTCTCTCTCTATCTCTCTCTCTCTCTCAGTGTGTATGTGTCTTTGTCTCTCACCTTCTTCCTTCCTCTTTCCATCCCTCTCTCTCTTTGTTCCTTTTCTCCTCCCTTCCTTCCTTTATTCCTTCATTCCTCTTTTTCTCCCATCTATTTTTTAAGAGATTTATTTTATTGTTTTGACAGACAGAGAGACAAAGACACAGAGAGACAGAGAGAAGGGGAAGGGCCCAGAGCAGTCTCTATAGTTGTACATCACCAGTTTTTGATAGAGTTTCATTCCACACAGGTAGGCAAGGGGCCACATAAGGAGAAAACTGGCCAGGGGCCTCCCACATGGGAGGCACATCCCCTTAAGCTGGGGGTAAAACAGGGGGCCTCCTATATGGGAAGCTCACCCTGGAAAAAACTGAACTGGGGGCCCTCCCACAGGGGAATCACACCCAGTTCAGCATATGGGTCCGCATGGGCCAGGACCGGGATTCGATCCTTGGACTCCAGGGATGCAAGGCAAGTGTTTAACCTGCTGAGCCATCCCAGCATCCCCATCATCCCCCATTTTTTTTTCTCTTTCTTTTGTCTTAAAACCAATATCAAAATTGTCGCTGGGTTGTTTAACAGTCTCAGATTATGCTATTATTCTTTGACCAATTCTGTATGTTAGTCATTTCTCAAAACTTCAAAATAATGATGAAGACAACAACACTTTATAGAGAAAATCAAAACTAGGTATTACACTGTTATTTTCTTGAAGACTATTTTATTATTTTATTTTTATTTATATATTTTTAAAGAATAACTGGCTTTGATAATGTAAAAGAGCTTTACAATTTTACAATTAAAGAGGCAAACATTCCTGTGAGAATTTTGTGCACATCTCTTCATGGTTTGAGGATAAAGAGTCAGAACAATTCGTGTAAAATTTTTGTGGGCACATTCTGTGTTGCACAGCTGACAGAGATGCATTGTCACCTCAGTTTTCTTCATGCATACATTCTTTTATGAGAAGAAAATTCAGAAATTATATTCTTCATTATATAGAAGAGGCAACTGCTCAAAACTGAAAACGCACAGTGCAAGAAACCCTTCCTCTCATTCTGTTAATTTTTTCTTATTAGGAACTTTGTGTTACTCAGATTTAGTTATGCCATCTCTATGGCATAGTTTTATATAACTTTCCCCCCTGCTGTTCATATGACTTTCTGATTTCTATTTACACCAGCAAAGAGCACTTGATTATTTTAATTTACTCCACTCTTTCCTTTATCACTGCTGTTAAAAAATATTACCTTTTATCATATCTTACATTCTCAAAGAAGCTTTCTGTGACTCTATTAGCACCTATGGATTTTTCCCCTTAACATTCTTTCAATGTTATGAATATGTAATAATTATAAAATAAATTTTAAGTGTAATGTTGGACTTTATTGAATGTTTATTATGTGCCTAAATTGTGTCAAGAGTATCAAGAAATGCTGATGTATACAAGGTAAAGTTCTGTCCTCATGGAAACTGTAATGCATTTGGGGATGACAGATCGGTACCTTGAAACAATAGTAAATGCTTCAAAAATGTGAGTTATTAAGAGGTTGTTGGTTCAGATTCAGCAGTGTGTGATACTAGAAGGAAAAGAATTCTAGGATTCTCTATTAGAGAAGAACACTTGAAGGAGCTAAACCTAATGGTACTTATAAATTTACCTGCTTAAAATATAAATAAAATGAAAATTTGGGTGAGAGGGCAACCAGGAAAGAAATTCAAGGGCTTAATGTGCTTATTGGTTAGTAAGGAGAATAGATTGACTAGAACAGATGTATACTTTGGCAAGAAGTAGGCATGAATGTTAAAATATTTACTGGTGAGCAAATTTAGGAATGCAGATGATGATAACAGAGTTTAGTTTTGTTAAGTAAAGATTTTGTGCAGAGAAAAGACATGATCAAACATCTGCAGACATTAGAATTTCATAAACGTGATCTATCTCATCATCTTTTGAAAAGATAAAGTGGCATCTTCTATTTTTCAAATTAATCACTCAAGTACCAACCAGTTTTTATTAGCAATTAGTAAGTTCCCCTCAACTCTCTTCTGTTATTTCTCCATGAAATTGTGAAAGAATCCCTGTTTTACTTTTGTTTGCCCCAGAAATAGACCCTGATGCAAGGACTCGGGTGAAGGTAATTTACTTAGGAAGTGATCTTAGGAACAGGAGTGAGAAAATACTGGGGGACTCTCCCCCCAAAATACCAGGAATAATCTAGTGGAGGGCAGCTCTCTTGTAGTAGACTTCCCCTGATAGGTGAGTGTCCTAGGAACTCCTGTGCCTCAGTGTCACAGCTGGTGTTGTTGTGAGAGGCTGCGTTTGGCTTCAGTGAATTCTTTACGGAGATTGGATGTGTTGGCCCATTTCATGATGTACGGTTTACATGAACAATGTGTGTCATGACAATGCACCTGCCCACACCGCACTGAGTGTTCAGCAGTTTTTGATCAAAAATGGCATAATCTCCATGCCTACCCTCCCTATTCACCTGATCTCACTCCCCAGTGACTCTCCCATCACCAGATTAAAAAAATCTTCAAAGAAAAAAGTTATGCCGATGTGAAAGAGGTGAAAACAAAAGATGGCAGAAACACTAAAAGGTATCAAATTGATGCATTCAAAAACTGTTTTGCACAGTGAAAAGGGGTCTCAATCGATGTATTGCATCAAACAGAGAGTACTTTGAAAGTGACTGAAGTTTAAACATGTAAATAAATACACATTATTTTGTAATTAGATTCCAGGTTTTTTGGGGGGTCCTCCCCTTTTGTGTAGGGCAAATTGGGGCTTGATTCTGCCAGGATCCTCCAAAAAGGGTATAAGGTCCCATCACGATTGTTGGCTGGAAGTCAGAAAGTTGGTGCATTTATCCGTCCTCTTCCCCGTTGGTATGTGCCTGCCAGCAGTGTGGCCATTCCCCTGTCCTTTCAGGCTGTGCTTGCCCCTGGGCTGTGTGAGCTCCTGAGGAGTCAGAGGAGGCTTGTGGTAGGAAGTAACAAAATATAACACAATGCTGCTTATTGGTGGCTGTTATCAGCTGAATGAGTCCAAGTTTCCACAGAATTGTTCACCACAGCTACTGGTAGTATCAGAGCCAGGTATTTGGATGTGACAGCCAGGCACACTAGATATCTGTCACAGTGTTCTCTTTGCATAACTCTGCTATATAGTCAGTCATCCTATGTGTTTTTCACTGTGTTGCTGAGTCTTCAGTCTTCAGCAATTCAGTCTAAATTGCTGTGGTTGCAATTTCTTTAGTACAGGAGAGTTGCATGGCATGCGTTTCAGGCCCCACTTCTTGAACAGGTACCAAGGCTGTAGTTTATATGCATCTTCTCCCTCTACCATGCTCTCCAGATTTCCTTGAATAGCACTTTAGCAGACTAGATGGCTTGCCCTACAGGGTAACTTAGACCTTCATTGCCAAAGGGTCTCAGTTCTTGATCACTTTGCCCTTTTTGGGCCCTGTAGCAACAACTGCCACATGCTGTTATTATTGGCCATGGCAGTACCTGATGTAAAACACTTAAATTCCAGACATACCCCTCCTTGCCCTCGTTGTGTAACAATAACCTGGTGATTCATGACAACCAGGGTTGATTACCCTTCCAAGTTGAATAACTCCTTTCTTCCCTGGAGGACCATTGGTGCAGGGAGTTCACAGTGGACCCAGGTGGGGTCATAGCTGCAGTTTCAGTGGAGCCCTCACTGAGTCCTCTGGAGGAAGCCTTCTTAGCCTAGGAACCAGACCTCTAAGCCAGCCTAACCTGGGCCAGTGGGAAAGGGAAGCACAGATTCCGAAATGGGTTAAAGAGAGTGATATGGGAAGAGTCTACTTCACTTCCATTTCTTGGTTTCTACATTTGTGTATTGTAGATAGGATGCTAAAAGTATTCATATATAGCCATTGGTTTAATGAATACTGTTGCTTCCTGGAGAATAGCATTCCAATGAATAAGAGTATTGCCTTGATCTGGTGTTTAGCTCAGCCTTTAACAAGTCATTCCATCATTCGTCTAGTTCATCTGACCGAGGTATCATGGACGTAGGCCATCTTTTAGGTCCGTGGTAGAATCCTCTCATTGCTTAGCTCTACTGTCACACCTGTTGTGTTCTCAAATGGGCACCTTGTTCTGAGGAGATTCCATTTTGGAAATTGATGGGGAAAAAAAATTAAAAAAATAAGAATTAAAAAAGAAAAGCATCAATTTACAAAATGGAACACTTTAAGATTCTATGAGGTATGAGCTCCCAGGCAAATTATAAAGACTTTCTGGACAAAAGAAATGCTTAGGATGTTAGAACCATCACATATATCATGTGAAGCTATGAGGGTTGCATGAGATGTATGTGTGAATACATTTTGTACAACAGGAAGGCACTATGCATACCATTATTTTTACTGTGATTTTAAGAATTACAATTTGCAGATACCATCACTCTGTGTTTCTTATATTTAGATAGGAGCTGTTAGTCCCAAGAGTAGACAGTGATTTCCTCTTTATGTTCCTGTTACCCCACCCATCCCCCCTCCCACCCCCAGGCAGGCTCTGAGGTCTGAGGTTTCTGTAAGCCTCTCCCTGTCACTCATCTCACTGTGCCTCCCTGAGAGCACAGAAATACATTGCAGCATCCTCCAGCTGGGTGTCTGAGATTCTAAGACCGAAGTGTTTGGTGGCTTTCTGGAAGTTCACAGAGAAGCGATTTTCTGTTGCATTTTGTTGCTTATAAGAGTCTTGGCGGATTATGAGAATCATCTCCCCACTGGGAGGCTGTTTGTACCACCACAAATAATATTGATTATCCCTAGTGTCATATGTGCAGGGTAGGGTCACAGTCTCTGCCTCCTGCACAGACACTTCTGGTTGAGGCTGAGTGACATTCTGGGCCACGCTGGATCCTGTGGGAAAGAGGAGAGAAAGGAATACCCTTAGTTATGATGAGAGAGAGAGAGAGAGAGAGAGAGAGAGAGAGAGAGCGAGAGAGAGAGCAGGGTGACTCGTTGCTGGCTCCTGCCCCCACCCACCTTTCTTCTTCATCCAAACTGTAGGCAAAATCCATCAGCTTTCTTGCCCCCTCCCAATAGCTGACACCAATGAGGAGGTAAGATCCCTGTGCTATTAATCCTTCTTACTGCTTCCCAGGTTCTATTGGATACTAAGAAAAGCAAATCCATGTGCCTTCCTTACCAAGACAGGTGGAGACCACAAATGCCCACAGCCACCCTGGGCATGCCATGCTGGTAGCTCTCTGCTGCAGTGTGCGAACACCTCCTGTTCTCTGAAACTGAGGTATAAGCTGTACTTGATGACATCACTGCTTCAGAACAGGAAATGGTAAATTTATGACAGGTGGGCCTTTGATTATGTCTTGCCAAAGGAAGTTAGGTATGCTTTTTGTTTTTTGCTTCAAAGAGTATAAGTTTGGGTATAACGCCAAATAAAAAGATGTTAGAACTGTAATTTATTCCTGATAAAAATTTTTAAAAAGGAGCTGGTGAATAGTTTTTGTAAAGACATAATATTTGAGAGGAGAATGGGATGAAAGGGAAAATGATAGGCAAAGCTAATATATAATGATAGTTTTCTCTGTAAGCTTGTCCTCTCCTCTCCTCTCTTCTCTCCTCTCTTTTCCTTCCCTTCCTTCCTTCCTTCCTTCCTTCCTTCCTTCCTTCCTTCCTTCCTTCCTTCCTTCCTGATTACTTCATTTCTTGATTCCTTTGTTCCTCTCTTCCTTCCTTCCTCTTTCTTTTGTCTTAAAACTAATATCATAATGGTCTCTGAATTGCTGTATCACAGATTTTGATGAGACTAATATTCTTGACCAATTCTGTATTTTTTTTCAAAACCTCAAAATAACAGTAAAGACAACAGCAACACTCATATAGTCTAGAGAAAATCAGAACCAAGATTTTGATATATTCCACTGTTATTTTCTTGAAGACATTGTTTTTTCCCCCCAAAGAATAGGTACTTGGCTTTAATTGTGTCATGAAGCTGTATAATACACGTGGCAAATGTTTATGTAGAACTTTTGTGAACATTTCTTTTTGGCTTGTGAATGAAGAATCAGAACAATTAATATAAAATTTACATGGGATTCTTTATGTGGCACATCTGACAGAGATTCTTTGGCATCTTATTTTTCTTCATGCGTGCATTCTCCAGCGCAATAAAGTGGACTGACTCACAGCTGGTTCCTTGTACCACCCAGCTTTCTTCTTCCTGATCCCAACCCTAGGTAGAACACATTAACTTTCTAGCTCTCATAGCTGGTTTCTATGAAGCAATGCAGTTCCTATGCTATAAATCTTCTTTTGTTCTAGAACCCACTTAGTTAACTTTATAAATAAAGACCTACATCTTCCTTTCCAAGCCAGGTGGAGACCACATTTGGCCACAACAAGGTAACAAAGGTCATACTGACAGATTTCTCTGCAGGATGAGAAGACTTGCTCTGATCTGGGTTCTCCTCTGTGCTAGGTGACAATCCTGCTTCAGAACACAAAATCTTATGATAAGCGGGCAAGCATCTCTTTCAGCAAATGAGACTTTGCTAATGATTTCAAATGAAAGTGAAACATGTTTCCTGAGTTCTTTTATTCTCGGATGAAAATGGAGAGGAAAGGGAGTTGGCAAAATTATTTCTCATAAGACCTAATCTTGGAGAGGAGAATAGATTTGGAATGATGAGTGTAAGTGGCAGGGTTTCGGTTGCAACAATGGCAAACTATAGTTTTTCTTTTCTCCTTTTTAAAATAAAAATGACAAAGCAGCTATGATAAATATGAGCAATTGATTACAAGTAACAAGAATACACTTGTTATATTAATGTCTTAATTTTTTATATTTTTATAATTTCTCAAAATAAAAAATGAAAAAATAGATATATTTATGACTGAAAATAGCATGGACTAAATTCAGAAGCTGAACATGTTGTGTCTAATTGTGCCTATATATTCTACGGATACTTCAATAAGAGTTTGTACTATATCAAGAAACTCTGAAATAGCTGTTGTAGGAATTCTCATCAGCACCAAATGCCTCAACCAAATCATATTAAGAGATGCTGTCGTCACTCATTCCATTCTGAAAAAGTATTGTGAACAAAGAGCTTAAATAATACCATACTATGATTAACTAGAATTTTATGTTTCCAGAGGGAATGACAGAGATTCTTAATTTCAGAGTTGGCTTCCACAGCTGTGAATAGAAGTGGGGTCCTGTTACCTCCAGGTCCTGTCTAAGGAGCATGATTGTCTGTAGCACAGTGGTAAGTGGCTGAGTCTCTCTACTCAGAGAGATGCACAGGAAGTCGCAAGAGTTGGGACCAACTCTGAACGAGGCTGCTAGAATCCTCGGTGTCCTGAAATCCAGTTTGATAGCAATGGAAGAAGGGGCACCAGAATTTCTTCTAGATAATCTCCACTCTTCTTCTATGATTTGAATTCCTGTATCTTGGTTTTGAATCTCCCAAAGTCACCTCCAATGTGAGGATTTGTGTGTAAGCTGTTTATGTGCAAGTGATCCTAGAAAACACTGGTAGAAAGTGAATCAGGGAAAGAAAGGAAGCCAATACAGGGTGTTGTCATCGACCATTTACCACTATGGGCCACTGGGGCTTAATCCAGCTGGGTAACTTGGGGATTCAGTATACAGGTAACCCCCATATAACACAGTTGTTAGGTTCCTAAAAAATGCCATGTTACACAAATCTGTGTTATATGAAACAAAGAACTAGTATAAAAAAGGGAGTTAGTTTCTAAAAATTAAGAAAATATATATTATTATATTTTTATAATTAAGAGAAATATCTTTATTAAAGTAATTTTCACCAAAAGGATACCATTAACATGTATTAAACAATGTTTTCTTTGTTGTGACTACTAAGCACCATTACCCAAGGGTGTTTTCTTTTTGACAAGATATCTTCATCCTCTGAACTTTCTTCCACATTATCTTGACTTCTATCCTGTACCTTTTGTGAAAAATCTGTTATTTTAGATTGCTTGCTTTTAGATGAAAGATCTTTATAGGTTTTGTTATATGGTGCTAAGCATGTGTGAAGTTCTTTCTTAAACTGTGTGCTTTTTTTCAGTGAAAGGATCTTCATTTAGGAAATACAGCTCCAACCGTTTGGCTAGGTCTAGGCCTTTATTTATGC
>PVKE010007683.1:0-49875 GCA_004027555.1 Craseonycteris thonglongyai
CCAGCAGTGTATGAGGGTTCCTTTTTGTCCACAGCCTCTCCAGCACTTGTTATCCCTTGTCTTGTTGATGATAGCCATTCTAACAGGTGTAAGATGGTATCTCATTGTGGTTTTTATTTGCATCTCCCTAATTGCTAGTGATGTGGAGCATTTTTTCATATATCTGTTGGCCATATGTATGTCTTCCTGAGAGAAGTGCTCAGACTTTTTAAAAATGAACTGTTCACCATATTGAGCCTGTCAGCCTCATCTATACAGGGTTAGATTTTTCTGACCAGTGAGGGGACTGAGAAAGGACTTTGCCACATAATTGTACCACCTGTCCCTAGTTCTTTCCAGTCGGAGGATTCCTTTTGCTATGAAATTTATACAAATTCCCACAAGAATATATTTGTGTGTTTGATTGTGATTGCTGAGAAATACATAAATGCATTAGGTTCAAAGAATATTTCTTCACAGAACCCAACTAATTGTTAGGGATGTAAGGCCCATAGTTGGGAAAACTTTGCTTTAGGGAACAGAGGCAGAACCCCTATAATGTCCATGAACGTTGAGCATCAAAGCTGCATGCTTAACCAGATCTCTCCTGTGAGGGATGGGTGGAGGTAGAAGGTCAGTTCAGTGAAGAGCTGAAATGTTTGATAAAATAAAGTGATCCCAGAAAACAGAAGCATTGAAAGGAGTGTGATAGAGAAGAGAAATGATTCTACAGGAACAAAGGCAGCAAAAGTCTTTTACTATCACCTCGAATCCCTGAGTAAGATCTCTTTATTTATTAAAACGTCTGCTTTTGAATTAAACCACAGGCTGACAAGGGCATGTGCATTTTACTATAGCTCACAATTCTGCACATCACCTGTAACTGGAGTCCCAGAGTGCTGGAATTATTGTGTTAGAGGAAATTAGAGAAGGAAAATGGTTTACACTCTTCAACTCCTTGTTTGCTAGTACTGTATTCACTGCCCTTTTATTCAGAGGCAAACATCTTGTTCTCTAGTTACTGTTTTCACATTGTTTATAACTCTCCAATGGCAAGAATCAAGCAATTTAATACTCCATTCTTTGTTTACTGGTATTTCAGTGCAGCCAAACTGGAAGGATTCACTCAGAGTTTGGAGTCCTTTTCTCTCACATCAACCAGTGTGACTCTAACTACACCCTCAACATCGCCAACAGACTCTATGGGACAAAGGCGATGACATGGCATCAGGTCAGTTCACCTGCTATGGTGGTCAACGGCTTTCTTGGTATCCTCTGATTTTCATACCTTGAAATGCATGAAGAGTGAGCAGAGTTACATGGCATTTGTCTCTAAGAGATTACATTTGACCTGAGTTACAGTTTTAATGAAATGGTTTCACCGAATTCCCAATTTAAAGTTGTGAAATATCACATGAAATCTTTTCTTCTGTAAAATCACCAAAGTTGTCCAAGAACCAAGGTCAGGGATGAAGCACAGAACAAAGCAGAAAAGAATTATTTTGTATGAATTGGAAGAAGAACAAAATCTATTTCTCATCTCTTCTTCAGAGGTCCTGAATGTCAGGCTATCAAGTGCTCATGGAGAGTAGCCTGGACTGCGGCCAAGAGATATGAGTTCTGTCCACCTTTAGACATAGGATTTGGGGCAAGTCACTTCTGTCCTTACAATGAGAGGATTAGGCCAAGTTATTTTTGGATACAAAATTCTAACACTGTTTATGCCATTTCCCAGTGGATAATTTATATATGGTTTTAGTGGGTGTTTACTATGTGCCAAAACCCTTTATAGGCATTTTCATATTATCCTTACATACTTGTAGTATGCTTTTCATTGTTAGTTTCCTGCTGTGATTGAGGCGAAATGCTGGCTTCAGTGACGTCACTTGTGTTTGGCCAGTGTTATTTAAAGGCCAGCTGGGTTGAAGCAAGATACAGCCCTGGGTAGAGTCTGATGGTGCAGGCTGTGTCTTCGTGTGACAAGTTTCTGACTGTCAGAATTTTTGCATCTTGGGGTACCCCACCCTGGTACTCTAGAGGTTTCAGAGGTGTTTCCTTCTACTGCCCTAGGAGCTTTTAGGGAATGTTTTAGGAAGAGCACCGGAAGTGCTGGGATTAACAGTTGTGTTCCTCGGAGTTGGAATACCCTCTCTGCTCATTGTCTACCTGAAGTGGTGATCTGGACATAATAGTGTAATAGCTAGATAAATGTTGGGTTGGAATGATTGCCTCAGTTCTTGAAGTGAAAAGCTCCTCATTAGCATCATGAAGATTGTCATGATCTGTGACATGAGGTAGTGTTATCCCAGGATTCTGTCTGGAGAAACTCCCATCTCATGGGCTACGGGCAGCCACTCAAGTACGTTCCAGCCACAGGCGGAGGATAAGAATTATGCCCCGGCCCAGATTTTGCTTTTAGTTAAGCGTTCCTTATGTTCTACTCTGAAAGGGGGCAGAAAAGAACCCAGTTAAACATGTGACAAGCCAAACTGCAGGTAGCTGCTTTCATGCCTGCCATATTTGTAAGGTTTATATCACTCTAGATGTTGATGGTGGGGCACTGGGTCCTGTTGGACCATAGACGTATGTCCCCAAGGCCTTAGGAATGGAATTGAAGGTGATTTGTTTTGGATTCACGTAGATATGGCTGCTGTCTTGGCTGCGAGGCAGTGGGAAGTTTCCATTTCTAAGTATCAAGGGCTGTGGGTAGTAATCAGTGGTGGTTCCAGAATGCTACATGGGGGCCAACTTGGGAGTGGTAATTTGATGAAAAGAGAAGGCTAGGTTCTTTTTACTGAGTTTGCATATTACTTTTACTTGGATAACATATTATGTGTGAATAAACTAGTAAATTCCTTAAGATATTTTTGTTGACATTTTTACATGAAATCAATTGTCTATATCAGAGAATATTATTATTAATTTTATTTATGGTGGCTTATAATTAGGTTAAAATATACACCGTGGGAAGACCTAACCTTCTGTCAGACCTCAAACAAGGAAGTCACTTACTCACTGTGGTCCTTGGTTCTTCTGTCTAGAACATTAGAGCAGTAATTCCTGTTTGTCTTCTTGAAGAAGAAAGAGTAGGGATAGAGTGCTGTACTGCAATTTGTCATTTTATTTTGAACATTTTAAAACTAAGAAGGCCCATGATACGACAGAAGTAACAACCAAACATTTTTGAGCATTTTTTTTGAAAGAAAGCTTTTTGATCTAGTGAAATGTCTTTGTTTTATGTAGAATAAATATAGGAGTGAGTGGATTCTGTTTCCTTTCAGACGTATGTACATGAGATGCTTTTGTTGAATGTTATGATTTTAGGATACATCAAGTTGTAGGTTTTTGTTTCCTTTACATTATTTCTGTGTTGTGCTGTTGTCTTTCTTTTACAGCAATATGTAAGCTGTTCTGAAAACTTGTATCAAACCAGGATGCAAACTGTTGATTTTGAACAGTCTCCGGAGGAAACGAGGCAAACCATTAATGCTTGGGTTGAAAGCAAAACTAATGGTAAGGATCAGTCACAGATATGTCCCCAAACTTTATTCATGCTGGGTTGATAAACCTCCTGAGTCAGTGCTAATGAGGAGCGGGGTGAGATGTAGAACCTGCCATGGGCAGACCAACACTGGAGGGAATGGGGAAATGTTTTGAAATATCCCTTACAATCGTTTGTCCTAAATGATCTAGTCAACTGACTCTGAGACTGAGAAAACTGTTTCTATGTTATAGAAGTATTGTCATACATTCTGCGATTAAACTTAAAGTCTACCACTCACAATTTTAAAATAAAGCCTCTATATAATTAAATATATATTTTTAAATGAAACATTAAATATTTTTCAAAGCTTTATTTTATTGTTTTGACAGAGAGAGACAAAGAAACAGAGAGAACGGGGAGGGTCCAGAGCAGTCTCCATAATTGCACGTCATCAATTTTAGACATGGTTTCATTCCACACAGGTGGGCAGGGGCCACGCAGGGCAGGAACCTGGCCGGAGCCTTTCTCATGGGAGGTGTGCCCTGGTGAGCTGGGGGCTGAGTCAGGGGCCTCCCACATGGGAAGCTCGCCTGGGCAAAAACCGAACTGGTGGCACACCCCAGTTCACCATAAGGGTCCACATGGGCCAGGGCCGGGACTTAACCCTCAGACCCCAGGGCTGCAATGGGAGAGCTTAACCCACTAAGCCATCCATGCTTCCCCAACATTAAATATTGATACCAAAGATGTGTTCATTTCTTTTTAAAACTTACTTAAGGTAAAATCTAAAGAAGAGAATAACATATTGAATTCTTATTTACCCATCACTCAGCTGCAATATTTATTACTTAAAGCCAATACTACTTATCTATATCCATGCCCTGTTCCCACCACCTTTTCCAGATGATTTTGGAGCTAATCCCAGATATCACATCATTTTTTTTTCCTGGATATGTTTCAGTTTGTTTTTCTAAAAAATATAGGCTTAAAAAAATACGAGCACTATACCATTATTACATGTAGAAAATTTAAAATAATCATGTACTATTAACAAATATTTAGTGAGCTTTGAATCAGGACCCAAATAATGTTTGTACATTGTAATTGGTTAATCTGTACCTTAACTTTTGAGTTTTAGAAAAATTTTTTAAATTGAAATATACATATCTATGGAGGAATTTGTAGTACATTGTGTGTTCACTGTCTAGTGAGTTATGCCACCAATGTTGGATTATTAGTTTCTGAACTCTCAGAATGTAGACAATTATATTCACTGATACAGGAGAGAATTAAGTTTATTAAAAAACAAATGAAAATTTGGATGAAACACATCAAAGCATTAAATGAAAGCTAATTGTATTTGTGAAGAGCATATTAAAAATGTAAGTAAGTAATAGAAGATAAAAACTTCTCTCAGTACAATGACCATGTTTTCTAATATGTTTGTATGAAATATCTAACATCATTTAATAGTGATGAGCTCTCAACGTTATCTTATCTTGTTGATTGACACAGGCTGGTGGGTGTTCTTCAAGTTTAGCAATAGGTGACCAGAATAAAATGCGTATCTATGTAATTCTTTGTATTAAGTTAGAAAATACTTGAAAAGGCACACATTTTTCAGATCTGTTCACTTAGAACAGTAGAGGGTAATGTATTTTTTCTCATGTGCCAACTTTGATCCACTGCTACTGGCTGCCTGGGGACTCAGTGGTGGGAAATTTTTGCCTGTTTAGTTCAGTGATTGAGCCTCATTTTAGTGCTCTAGTGCCTAGAACAGTGCCTGGTACAAGGAAGTTCCTTAAAACATTTTTAACGTAAATGAATAGATGGATTGGTGTTGTGTGCCATGGTACATGTTAGGGTGAGGAATCCACATGCTGTGAATTTATTTGGAATATTAGTTTTACTTAATCATTCATTTACATATTTATTTCTACACTTATTTTATGGATAACTAAATATATAAATAAAGATTTATGTATTTATGAAAGAGAGAGAGAGAAAAAAAACTTGATGTTAGCCATTGTTATCACATACTAGGTATTGTGTTAAGCCCAGAAGTTCAATGAAAATAAAAACTCTCATCAAGTTTAGGGTCTGATATTCCAGATCTTAGGTTGCATATCAAGGGACAAATTATATTCCAACAAAGTTTTCATAAATTGCCACAAACCAAAATACACCAAGAAGAATTATTAGTGGTCCATTTTGATCAGTATATTTACATCAAGCAACTGCTGGTGGATTTTTAATATCTTGATTTTCAGATACAAATTTGCTTCAAGTATTGGTGTTTGCTAAGGATACCCTAAATAGTACAGTGAAAGAATGAGTGAACCTTTTGAATACTTAACACGTTTGTGTGTGGTGAGGTGCTGGTAATAAAGCCTGATAAATATTAAAATTAAGCCATAAGAAATTATTAAAGAATTTTCTAAATAAGCAGTAGTGTATAAGAAAGTATTGGGTATAACTAGATTTAAGAGAAATTGACCCATAGTAAATATGCTAGCTACTTTCTGGGTGCCATCTTCTGATTAGAAATATTATAACAAAGCATCCAACCGTTTTGAAATAAACTTCATTTGACAAAGGACAGTAGCCAAGCAATAAAGGAGTTCTTTTGGAGTTTCAAATTTATAATTAGCTTTAAAAAAGACACTGGTTTCAAATTTCTTGTGACTATTCAACAGTTTATACAACAATAAGTTCAAATCCAAATGCATTATCTACTTTTTTCTTTATTGCAAGGAAAAATCACAAATCTCTTCGGAAAAGGCACTATCGACCCCACTAGTGTAATGGTCCTGGTGAATGCCATCTATTTCAAGGGGCAATGGCAAAATAAATTTCAGGAAAGAGAGACAATTAAAACCCCTTTCCAGCTACATGAGGTACGTATTTCACTTTCAGATCAAGGTTACTACTTGGAGAATGCAATACTTGTTTAAGGACAGTTTAGAAGGTTTTAGTGAAAATACGGGTCCAGGTCTCCATAGGTTCTTTTCATTGTATTTTCTGTGAATTTTATTATTAGGTTTATTATGAAGTGATCGCAGCCTTTCTCACAGGGCACCTTTATGGAGCCTTCAGACGCTGAGGTACCCTGGAACAGAAGAAAGCTTGTTATTTTCTTACTATTTCCCACCAGGGCATCCTCTTCATTGATGCTGTGGTTCTTTTCTCTAGCAGCGCAACAAAACTATTCTTCTTCTCCTACAGAGTCTCTAATTGGATTTAAAAAGGACACACGATCCTAGTATCGTTTTCTCCCATAATTGATTTTACCTGGAAATCCTGGCTTTGTTCTTGAGAAACATGTATATTATTGTTTTATTACTATGTGTATAATTTGAACTCTGCAGCCTCTAACAAGGACTTATTTTGAAATTTAAAAAGTCATAATCTCTACAAAGGAAAGTGATCATGGGTGTAATTTGGAGTTTGTATTTGGCCCACGCCTGTAGTGTGTTAATGCAGATATTTAAGTTATGCAAGAACATTAGTACACAAACATGCACCCACATATGTAAATACCGTCCAATGACAATCTTTTTTGAAAAAGTAGGGGAAAAACGTGATTGTGGAAATGATGTATCAAACTGGAACATTCAAACTGGCCGTCATGGAGGAGCCTCAGATGCAAGTTCTTGAGCTTCCCTATGTGAACAACAAACTGAGCATGATTATTCTGCTTCCAGGAGGCACGGCTACCCTAGAACAGGTAAAGTTGCAAGGCCAAGTTGCAGTAAAAGCATGGGTGTGCACACATACATACATGCACACACACTCCCCACTTTGTGTGGACCGCCTGATGTCTGTATAGTCCCTAATTCCATCCTGCTTTAGGTTAAGGGGTGTTGCTCCTAGGGGCTGTGAGAGGAAAGGGGGTATACCTGCTCCCTGCCTTCAGGATGGTGTATTGAGGGAGCACAATCTATTCGCATGGACCATAGGCACACAGAGGCAAAAGTGTCGTGTCGTACAAATACCCATATTAGTCATTTGACATGGAAACATCTTTCTATAGTAACAGAACTCTAAAGCTGGCTTGGCTTCCAGTCCACAGAAATCTGATTAGGCTGTCTTTCTTTCAGGAGGAGCACTTCTGATCCAAAGGTGACATGCTTTTGTGGGCTAACCACTGCTTTCAATGACCAGGTTTTGCAGGGGAATCAGTGCCAGTCACTGAGAAGAGGTCATGGTGGTTGGAGGCGGGAGTTTGGGTGGAACCCCCTCTCTCTGCTGCATTGAAAGCTGCCTGGCACAGAGCAGGCAAATCGCTGACAGGGAGGGATCATTGCTCGGCCTATTCTGTCTCACTATTCTGAACTTTTATTCAGAACCTTCCAGTGTTCTGCTAGAGTGACAGCGTCTCAGACCAGCTCGTGGAAGCTGACACACAGACACAGAGGCTGTTCTAACCAGAGCTAAGAGCACGTGCAAATGTCTCAGTGTGGGGGGCAGCGAGATGGGTGCGTGCCATAAAGTCATGGTATCTTGGATTAGGGCTGAAAACGACAAACAGTTACTTAGGAAGAGAAGCCACCTTTACTTCACATCTGCTCTTATCTGGACAGGATGGTGAGAAGGTGACAAAACAGTGTTCAACTCTTATATTGTATTAGAAGAAAGTTGGGGCTTGACATGTTGGTTTGGAGCTGTGGGGAGGGGTTTGGAGAGTTTCTAATGCTTGAGGACAAAAGTTTGAAGAGTTTCCAGAAACTTACAGAACTGGCTGGGGCGTGAGAAGTGGCGGTTGTGGGGCTGCTTGGGAAATCCAGGTACAGATGTGTGCATTGGATGAAGGGTGTCCAGAGTTCAGCTTCAGGCGAAGGGACATGAGGGAACCAAAGCAGAGTAGAACAAGGGGACCCTAACATCATAGGAGCCAAAGGAAAAGTATGTCCATAAGGAGGGTGTGATTAAAGGTTTCAAATTTGAGAACCAAATGGTTGCCTTCATCCAGGAAATGGGAACACAATGACTGCAATAAAAGGAATTTAGGGGAAGTACACATGCTGAGGAAATTAAGACAAAAGACTGTAGGTTACATGTTGGAGAAATTTAATTATAAAATATCAATGAGAAGCAGACAATAGAAAAGGGAAGACATGGTTGAATGCGGGATTTTTATTATTATTATTTTTTTTAGGTAGAACTTGAGCATAGTTTGAAGATAGGTAAGAAATCAGTGAAACTGATTTATTTGCACTGAGAATTATCAAATGAACAGCATTTAATGCAGAGGTCGTGCGTTCGGCTTGTGTGGGCCCATCTGTGTTTTGTCTCTTAGATAGAGAAGCAGCTGAACATGAGGACGTTTTATGAGTGGACCAGTGCTTCCAACATGATGGAAAGGGACGTTGAAGTCCACTTGCCCCGATTCAGACTGGAAATCAAGTATGAACTGAACGCCCTGCTCCAGTCCCTTGGGATGACGGATATTTTCAACCAGATCAAAGCTGATCTTTCTGGAATATCGCCAGCCAAAGGCCTGTACTTATCAAAGGTCATCCACAAATCATATGTGGATGTGAATGAAGAGGGCACTGAGGCAGCGGCCGCTACTGGGGATGTCCTGGTCGTAAAAAGACTCCCCATTCGGGCTCAGTTCATGGCGAACCGCCCCTTCCTGTTCTTCATAAGGCACATTGACACCAACACCATTCTCTTCTGTGGCAAGCTTGCCTCTCCGTAAACAAAGGGGGCTGAGCAAGGCCCAGAGTCACAGAGATGCAGGGATAAGCCCGCGACTGAGAGTCTTTTGTACCTTACACATCTTTGTGACTCAGTTTGCTTGTCTGCAAAATGGGTCTAGGATCTTCCCCAACTTATTCCATGAGTTGGTGAACTCTAAGATTATGGTAATCATGGAAGAAGGTATATGTACAAAAAAAAAAAAAAGAAGCTTTTCTGGTTGTCTTATCTCTGGGGCCTTATTTGAATGCAAGTCATTGAGAAAAATGTTAAAGAATTACGTTTTCCTGGCTTGTGTATATCAATGAACTCTTGAATAAGTAACTGCTCTACCTTTAGAAAAGCAAGTTAAGAGCTTCAACTTTGTTAGGATTTTTAACTATTGTAATTATCCTTGTATGTGTAAATATGTCACAAATTTTAGTTCAAAATTCTATATTTACTGTAATAAATACATAAACTTTCCCTAATTTTAAAAAGACTTTTAATACTGAACACCGATGAAATGAACAATGAAAGGAGACTTTGAATAAGAACTTTAATCCAGTGAGCATTTTAGTAGAATTTTTGGCCAAATTTTTGTCAGTCTCTAAATTGAGGAAATTGACAACAAATCAATCCTCCCTTCCTTCCTTTCATCCTTCCTTTTTTTCAACAATGCGATGAATAAAAGTTCAGAATAGTGAGACAGAAATTAGAAGATATTTATTTTAAAAAAAGCCTCCTTATTTTCTTTCTTTTTTAAAATTTATTTAAAAGTCTGTTAACCACAGACTGTCAGAAGACCCATCATGTGTCTTTGTTTTTTAAAAGATTTATTTATTTTATTATTTTTGACAGAGAGAGAGAGAGAGAGAGAGAGAGAGAGAGAGAGAGAGAGAGAGTTACAGAGACAGAGAGAGAACCGAACTGGGGGCACTTGCCAGCTCAGCATATGGGTCTGCACGGGCCAGGGCCGGGATTCGATCCTCGGTCCCTGGGGCTGCACAGTGAGCACTTAACCCACTGAGCCATCCCGGCTTCCCCCAGCCTCCTTATTTTCTACTCAAGAAAACATCCAAGTTTGGTGTCCATAACCCATTGCTGCTCCCATAGCGCCCTGTCAGGGGATACTTTCTTCCTGAACTCACTCAGAGGTCTGAACAGAGCAGGTAGCCCCTCGGTTCCCCTCTGACACCCCTCCGGAGAGGAGGTGGACCAGGGCTGACCACACTGCCCTCCTGAGGTGATGGGCCACTCTCTTTTATTAGTGACAGTGGTGGCAGCTGCTAATGGCTTTTCCTTTCCCATGAGGGCCATGAAAAATGTGCTTACTTCATTGTCTAGTAATAAAGACATAAAGGAGCAAGCAAGCAACGATTTCAGCAAAGCAGAAGAACGTCTCCTTAAAATAACGCAGAAGAGCCTGTGGCGCTGGAATGGCTGTCTGGCTGCTCACGTTCTCCTAGTGACCCTTTGCCAGCCCATTTGTTACATGGCATAAACCAACCAGCAACCTTGGAGGACTTCCAAGAGTCCCCAGGAGGTTTAAATGTGGTACGATGGAGTGACACAAAGCTACCATTGGGAGGGTGAAAGAAATAAGGTGTTTCTTGGCATCTACTTTTCACTTTAAACATCCTGATGAGACAGTGGAGGAGGTCTGTCTGCTGAGTGCTGGGTCCTTCTGCACGGCACCAGCCATGTGCTCTCGGGAGCTCAGAGGCATCACATAGCCGGGGACCCCAGTGGCCAAGGCAGAGCTGTGTGGCACTTGGCTTGTCCCCATCCCTTGAAAAACCTTACTGTGTGTGTCCAGTCACAAGCTGCAGTCTCAGAATCTCAACATCCCCTTGAAGGGGTAGCAGCTGAGGGGACTGGTCACAATTTTGAGTCCAGGATGGGATTCATTTTTGTAGCAGGGCCTTTAGAAGTACCAGTGCCAGCACTGGGCAGTGACACAGGTCTTGAAGAGGCCCTGCTGAGCCTGCCTCTGAGCGTGGTGGCAAGAGAGGAGTCGGAGTTACGCTCCTGAGCATCTTGGTAGCATCGAGGCACAAGCTTTTAGGGTGCTGGGTACTGGGGTGGGGAGGGCACAGCGATGTTCTTGCTTCCAAAGAGCTAATGTGATATGTCAGCTGTACCTCAGTAAAAAAATTGGGCGAAGGACCTGAACAGACGTTTTCCCAGAGAAGACAGATGAATGGTCAACAGGTCAATGAAAAGGTGCTCAGCCTCATCATCAATTCCCAGGGAAGCGCACATCAAAGAGGCAATGAGATACCACCTCACTCCTGTTAGGATGGCTTATCCAAAAACAGAGGTCAGTGTTGGAGAGGGTGTGAGGGGAAGGCAAGCCACGTTCTCTGTTGGTGGGAATGTAGATTGTTGCAGCCACTATGGAGGTTCCTCAAAACATTGAAAATAGAACCACCATACGATCCAGTAATCCTCCTTTCGGGTACACATCCCAAGGCAACAAAATCAATATCTTGAAGCGATATCCGCCCTCCCATGTTCATTGCAGTGTTATTACTAAGGCCAAGACATGGAAGTGACCCAATCGTCCACCACTTAGAGCTGTGACATTATTCTGTGTGTACTGGGCAGAGGATACATGTCACTGTACATTTGTCCACACCCACTGGCTATACAACCCAAAGAAGGATCCCTCATGTAAACTACAGAATTTAGTTAATATAATGTTTTAATTAATTACTAATTTAATATTAATAAGTAGTAATAGTATTTGTAACAAATGTATCACACCGATGCCAGATATTAATCATAGAAAAAACTGGGGCGATGAGGGATGAATATGGGAAGTCTGTGCTGTCTACTGAATTTTTCTGTAAACATAAAAGTGCTCCAAACACTTAAAGATTAATTTTTTTTTTTAAAGAAATATGGGAGAAAGCAGAGAGGAAAATCTTTGCCTGGATTTCAAAAAACATAGTCTCTACTTTTTTCTCAGATCTTCTCTGACAGCCTTTTGTTTTAATTTCTGTTGGTTTTATGCCCTCTGGTCCTTGAAAGTTCACGTTCATCAGCGGTCTTTGTTCCCCTTCTTATTGCAAGAACACTGAACCTTCACATCTATGTTTGGTGCATACAATGTCATAGTGACTCAGACAAAATTGCTACTTTCCTAACAACATGCGTGTCCACACATGACTGCCCAGAGATGCCTAGCACCTCCTATGGGCAGTGAATGACATCAGACTAGATCCCGAGTCATGATGCCTTAGTGGAAGGAGGGTGGGTATGTCCGCTTCTGCTCACAGTGGCTCCTTCATGTTAAATTGCTACAAATTGAAAGGCAAAGTAAAAAAAAAAAAAAAGAAATCACTGGGCAGTGGTATAATGAGAGGTCTATCTGCATATTTACCAATAAGTCTGCTTTTTTATTTTTTTTAACTTATTTTAGATCTGTCTTTTTTTTTTCCCCACAAGTTTTTAGGATCAGAATAAAATGGCAGAAATAGAGACTTAATGGAGATCACTCTTGGGGGGAAATAAAAAATCCTCTCCCCCGAAGTTCTGCGTTTGAAGAATCTGCCTCCTTCCCCACATGCTATCACTTGAAATATCTGGATTAATGGAATGACTATAATTTTGGTATAACTGGTTCCATCCTGGCTTCCTGCTGTTGCCCTCGTGTAATAGTAGCTTCCCATGTTGCTGTCAAAAGTGTCCTGGTTTGGATGATAAGTTATTTGGTTGCCCTGCCTTAATACTACTGGGTATCAGTAGTCTGAGGTCATATTGGCTATTAGTTGTCAAAGGCCTGAGAGCAGACTACTGGTAGGAGGCCCCAGTTCCCCTGGCAACAACAGCACACTACTGCTCTACCAGGCCCTGACGCTCGCTTAGAGTCCCTGTGTTCCTTTGAGGCCCTTCCTGAGTGTGTCATCCATCTTCTGAGATCTTCCAGGGGAAGCTCCTCCTTTTCGATCTTTCCACAGTGACACTTGTTTCTCCTACGTGTGAGCAGAGAACGCAGTGTGATGAGGCCCCCAGCCCCATGGAAGCAGACTCCAGTCAAACACCAGATTTGCCATCCCAGAATGAGTAACTTTCCAAGATTCGTCCCATTTCATTATTCATTGGTAACTTGGTTCATTTCTTGAAGAAATATTTCTTGAGCACCGACGGAGTTCCAAACCCCACGTTAGGCCATATATATATATATATACAGTGAACAACAAAGACCCGCAGGCCCTGTCTTTATAAGCTCACATGTTCGCAGAGAAGGCGGACGTTAGCGTAGTAACGACAATGGCTGCTGGCTGCTGTGAGAAGACTGTTATGGGCAAGAACAAGCCGTGAGGATGGAATGATTGAGGGATGGGGGTCTCTTTAGTGGTGAGCTCTGTAAGCCATTTCAGAGAGAGGCATCTTTTCTGAGGAAAGTGACTTGATCAGATTTGCAATCTAAAAAGATCCTTTGGGCTTCCAAATGGCCACTTTTTTTATGATGGGAAAGATGCCTTATACATTTCATGAAATAAGTCACCGAGGCGTTTTCCATCTTACTAATCTCTCCAGCAGGACTAGAACAGTTCATAAAATGTCTGTTCATGGTTTATTTTGGTTGCACAGAGATAGCATCTTTGACAATATAGGTGTGACAGTGAAAGGCGCCACTAGGATGCTTACTTGCGTGATGGAATTGTCCAGTAATGTGTACATGAGTCAGTCACCCACAGCAGCTCTGGTACATCTATGCCAAGAATTCCCAAGTCTGGTCCCCAAGCATCTTTGACCTTCGATGTTGAAAAGGCCGTTTGTTGGCTGACATTTACCTGATGGGGATTTGGCAGGGTTTCCAGGTACTATGTGCAAACTATAGATTCGTTTTTTAAATGTTGCTTCCTGTCCATTGACTCTTTGTATGACCTTCTATAGTTTGGGTCTCCCAGGCTACACGGATCTCATCATCACTTTCTGCATTTGATCTCACTGGTTACTGTGGGCCCTTCGGAATCCTACTCCTCACTTCCCTAGTTCCTCAGTTCTCGCTGGGATGCCCCATCTTCCCCAACACATGAGCAGCTCAGGGGCCACAGAGCAGTGGCAAAGCCTGTGACTTTGCCAGCAGGTCCATGAGGGTGCCATCTTCTGTTCATGCCATGTCAAGAACTTCATTGGGCTAAGACGCCCTGAGTTCCTGGAGCTGCTGCTCCTGCCCAAAGGGCCTAAGGACTCAGTGTGGGGAGGCACTTCAGTGCTTGAATAAGATATACTGGGTAAACAATAATGCAATGAACTTGGCCCATGGCAGAGCTCAGCTGATAATCCAAATAGGATTATCCTATAATTAAATTAAGATGGCCCCAGGCTGCAGTGGACAATGTTTGATTTCTACACACATGATCTTTTCTGTTAAAGAAGATGGGAGAGCCTAGATACTCCCATATACATCAACTGGTTTAAGATACACCTGTGTTGAGCTGCAGGCGTTAATCTACAGTGTAGGCGAGTCGGTGACCACAGAGGTCAGCTGACCTACTATAATGATGCTCACACGTGGAAGAGGATCCAGCCTGCGTGAGTGTGAGGGCTGATAACAGGGAGCTGAGCTGTTGAGCCGATGCTGACTTGTTTGGACACCACTAAAGTGCAATATAATTGTTAGGGATGGTCAAAGGTCTTTTGGCATCTCCAAAACAAAGCTTCATTGTGTTAATGTAACCATTTTTGCCATTTGTGCAGCTAAATTTTATTCAACGTTTACATTAGACTTAAAAACTCTTTGTCAATCAGTGGGTGAAACAATCACATGAGATGCATGGAAGACACAGTCTACGCTGTGGCAGACTATGATGACAGCAGTGGTGAGAACTAACATTTATTGAGGAATTACTACATGCCAGGCATCACTTTTACCACTGTAATCCCCATGACTGTATGTGTTGTCACTTGGTCACATCGATTGAGATTTAGAGAATGTCAGTAACTTGTCTAAGGTCACACGGTTAATTGTTGAGCCAAGATTTGAGCACACTGAGCTTGGTTTTAGAATTGATGTTTTATCCTCTGTACTGTTGCTATAATGCTACTTATATTTGTAGATGTTGGAGAAGAGGTTGGTTTGGCAATTTAGAGACCGGTTTGTAACTATGCTTCTGCCACAGCTCCTCTTAACACCCTGATATTGTGAGTTGACTGACACTAGAGGCTGTAGATGTGTTGCTGCAGTACCCCTTCCTATCACTAGATGGCAGGCTTGGTCACAGGAGGGAGGGGAGGGTGTGGTTAGCTGTAAGGTATGTAATTTGTAAATCTTGTTTTGCGTTCTACTGGTAAAATAGCTCATAAGCTATTTCAATCAGGTGCTATAAATATTTATTATATTTGTACTCTTTAAATTCCTTTCAGTTTGTGTTTAACAGCTCCACTCTTCCTATTTATTTGTTCAATATATACAGTATCTGCAAAAGGAGTATAAATCAGAAAGCAGGGAATAAACCTCACTGACAACTATGTCTAGACCAGTATTTAGCCTATAGTAGGGACTCAAAAATATTTGCTTTTCTTTTTTTATACTCTTTCATTTAAAAAACCCTTTTAATTTTGAATGAATTTTAGTCTTACAGAAGGGTTGCAAACAATAAATACAAAAGTTCTCTGATGTTCCTCACCCCTTTTCCTGTAATCTTGACATCCTACATAACCATAATACAGCTACCAAGAATAAAAAATTAATATTGGTATAGTCTTAACTAAACTACAAATCTTATTGGAATTTTACCCATTTCCCCCCATTAATATCCTGTTTCTGTTCTGGAATCAAAACCCACATTTAGTTGTTATTTATTCTTAGTCCCTTTCAGTCTGTAAAACTTCCTTGGTATTTCCTCATATTTTGCAACCTTAATAGATTTGAAGCGTACAGATCCATTATTTTATACAATGTCCATTCATTTGGATTCGTCCAATGTCCTCTCCGAGTTGGAGATGATGCATTTTGGGTAAGAAAACCAGAAGAATGATGTTGTGTCCTTCTCAGAACCACCCCCACCCCAGTCAGGGTGCTCATGGCACCATGTCTTTTCTGCTGCCATTTCCCTTGAGCACTTGGATAATTCGATGATTTCTAGGTTTCTCCACTGTCAAGTTACTTTTTGAACCTTTGTACTTGATAAATACCGTTTTTGAGATGATGCACATCCTGTATTCCTCAAACTTTTGCCCACAAACTTTTGCATCTGTTTTTGCTCTGTCATTACTCTCCACTGTTCATTTGGCCAAATGGCTATGAGACTAGCCTTGTTTTTCCTTCTGATGTGACCCACAGTACTTCCACTGGAGTGGGGTATGAGTCAGTGGAGAGTGCAGATATCGTATATCCACTACCATTGACTGGTTTCAGATAAAGCTTTTTCTTTTTTACTGACGTGTAATTATGGAGCTCTAAAATAATACTGGGAGCAAATATCAATAATAATTAAGGGAATAAGATCTGCCTTCTTACCTCCATTGAAGATATAAAGAGACTTGGTAGTTGCAAAAATTTACCCAGTGGAGTAATCATTAGAAATTATAGGTAATCCTGAAGAAAACACTCATTAATAGTTCTCCCCTTAATTCTAACCCTTGTTTAAATTATGCCATATTCTTCCAGAATTTTCTGATGTACATATGAGTATATACACATATTTAAATTTCTATTTTAAAAGGATCATATTGCATATATCATGATAAACTTAATTTTTGTATGTATTATACTTCAGACATATTTCTATAGCCATAAAAATTCTCTACGAAAATAAAAGCAGCACAGTATTCATTTATAGGATGCAGCAGGATTTATATAAATAATTCCTTATTGTGTATTTGTCAGTTGATAACCTTTAAAAAAGTTTAGTGTATCAGATGATAATTTGCGATAATATTTATCTGAAGGTTCCTTTCCCCCTTGATTCTTCATAGCCACCTTCTCAGCTTTCTGTGTACCTGTCTTTATGAGCAAAGACTGTGTATGTGGGACAAACCCCTTCTTCCAAAATTAGAGGGACATCCAGGTACACGTTCCTCTGGGAAAGTGATGCTGATAAATTGATTTAGATTAAGAAATAATGGCAAACATCACTGCTTTATGGTAACAATGGTTTTTGTTAATGGTGAGGGGGTCAAAACAGAGGGGGAACATGGGGGCATTTGAATAGGAAGGGCTGAGAATAACGGGTGCATATTTCATTATTTCCTAAGTCTAGCCTTGGTACTGAGTATCCATGGGTGTGTGTGTGTGTGTGTGTGTGTGTGTGTGTGCATGTGCGTGTGCAATGAGGATACAGGAGCTCTTTCTATAAAGGACTAATGACCTTCAAATAGCTTATCATATTAAGCCATGCGACCAGTAATTCTTACCCTTTTGGACCTAATGAATGAACCCATGAGCTAGGGTATCCGTAAGATGAGGATTGAGTAGCTCCCAATCAGGGCAAACAGAAATAAAGAGTAGAAGTGATTCATAAATCAGCAAGTCTGACTTTCACATGAGCATGGATGTCTCCTTATTCTAGAACACAGACTCTACATTTCCATATTCCTTTGTCACAAGGCAATGATTGTATTTAACCACAAAGGTAAAGTGACAATAATTTTGTGAGGTAGATAGGGTTCTGATTTTCCATACAGATCATGGGGCAATGTAAAAATGAAGGTATTTTTTCAAAAAATAATTTGGGTAATGTTGGGGTGTGGAGGGAGGATGTTTATAGTCATGGGCAACCAAAAATACTATTAATACTTGGGCAACAATTAATTAATTAAGTATACAAGGTGGCCCCAAAGTAGGCATATAGTATAGCTTATTTGCATTTTATGACATTGTGTATGTGTACCCATATAGCCTGTTGTGATAAATTTCATTGATTTGGGCCACTCTTTATATATTTTAAATGCTCACCAGTTTTCTTAGGGTGTATTAAATACAAATGACTTGCTTTTGATGTTCAAGAAAAGATTTTTTAGGCGTGACAATATAAAAATACATATAATAAATGAAAAATTCTGTAAAATATATGACAAAAGCATGTTATCAAGAAAGAAATGAACATAGAGTCATGATAATATGAAAGATAATGGAAATGGTGAGATTTGAGGTGAATCTTGAGTAATAGGTAATCTATAGATAGAAGAATATTATAGAGGAGTTCTCATAAATTCTGGATTTTCCAAGACTGTCTCAATCTATTATTATTATTATTATCACTACATTTATCAAATGCCACTGACAGTAGGTCCTCTTATTCATTTTTTCCAATAAATAATCTAGTATTATAAAGGTATTTTCTCTTTCCTATGATTTTCTCGATAACATATTTTTCTTTAGCTTGCTTTATTAGAAGCATACAGTATACAATATATATAACATACAAAATATGTGTTAACGGACAGTTCTTGTTATCTGTAAAGCTTCTGGTCAACAGAGGCTCTTAGTAGTTAAGTTTTGGGGGAGTCAAAAGTATTACCTGGATTTTGGGCTACGTGAGGTCAGTGCCCCTAACCCGGGTGATGTTCAGGGGTGAGCTGTATCACTGAGTAGTTTATGTACATTGCTTATAATCCTCTCAACCATACGTTTACTAAGATTCTTCCCGCTTTTCAATGAGCAAAGTGAGACAGGAGGAGGCTGAGAGTCTAGCCGAAGCTCACCCGGGTCTGGGGTGAGAGGTTGAAGATCTCCCACTGCTCAGACCTTCTGTGCTCTGGCCGCAAAAGGGCACTTTCTGGGGCCATGCCCCTATGCTTGGTTCTGAGCACGTGGCCTCTGTCTCACATGTGGGTTGTTAGCATTTCTCCAGAGTTGCATGTGCCCACATGTTATTGACAAACCGTCTTTATGTTGCAAGCTTATCACGAGAACTGGGACTTGAGTCACTTTATCTTTCAGAGACACCATTTGAACTCTAGGTAATGGCAGTCCTAAGAGTGGATAAAACCCAGGCATCGGGTCTGTGCCCTGGATGGAGGACAGGGTTGTCTAAGTTCTCTACATGCTATACTGCCCATCTTGGCTTGGGGTCATGGTCATATTTATCTCCCTGCTGTGTTCTACTGTGTTGGTTCTGATCCCTGACTCAACCGATAACCTGCTCTGTGTCCAAGGTCACACAGTGTAGGTGGGCATGTGACAGGAGAGACTTTAGAATGATTGCTTCTATGGCCTGGTGGGTTTTCGTCCTCACGATTAAGTAGGAGGAGGAATAGCAGACACCAGGGCACTGCTCTCTGCTGCGAGCAGGGAGATGCCACAAGCCTTCCTGAGCTGGACGGGACCGCCCCTTTGGTGTCCCTTCCATGATTTTTCCTCTTAGTGCAATCGGGGAGAGGGGCGGGACTTGTCCTGCATGGCTCTCAGGGCTGCCGCTGCTGCTGCTATTGCTGACCTCTCCCTTGGGGTTAAGCCAATGGGGTGTCTGAGGTATTTTCCCCGGAACCGGTAGAGGTGAGGTGGGAGGAGTGAGGAGTCTCAGGAGGGAAAAGGCAGCATGGGCTGCAGCTCAGCAGTGAAGGCCTCGGGACTGCAGTGGGAGGAGGTAAGTGCATTCCAGCACATGCTGGGCTATTCTCGGCTTCTGTCTTCTCAGACGCCCTAAAATTGATGGACAGCCGCTGGGACTGTCTGGTGGAGCACTCCTCTTCCTTTGAAGTAGCAGCTTTGCCTCTAGCATCCAGGCACCTGACAGTCAGACAGCCCTTTTTTGGGTCAAAGCCTCCTGCGTTCCCTTGAAGGCATCGTAAACTCTCCTATCCAACCTCTGTTCTGTACAGTGATCTCTGTAGAATGATCTTTGACATTAGAGATACAGGCAGCAAAATCTTCCAGCACATTGGCCAACATAGGAGAAATAGGAAACGCAGCTGTGCTCTTCACCCGATGTGAACATGCCTACTAACTGCTGAACAAATCCTGTTGTGTATAAAAGATAGCTTATTCGGTGAGTGTATTTAATGCTTGTGTCTGAGCTTTCTATCCCTGGGAATCACAATACTGCTGAACATATTGCATATGTGTGAATGAATGAAATGAAAGGATATTTACAAGCTAGTCTTTCCTGTTATTTCTTTTTCTGAATTAAATTTTTTTTTTTTTGAGATTAGGGGAGAGAGAGAGAAGAGGGGAGGACCCAGAACAGTCTCCATAGTTGTACATCATTAGCTGTGACATGGTTTTATTCTGCACAGGTGGGTGTGGGGCAGCAGAGCGCAGAAACTGAACTGGGGGCCTCCCACGTGGGAGGTGAGAACCTTTGCCACCAGGTTGGTAGTCACCACTTGTGCCGCAGTTCAGCAGATGGGGCTGCATTTACAGGGGCTGGGAGTCAATCCCCGGCCCTTGCACTTGCAAGGCAAGGGCTCAACCTGCTGAGCTATCCCGGCATCCCCCCCTCTTCTATTCCTGGAGAACTAACCAGATGAAGTTTTCCTGTCTGAATGTGCTAGTGTTGCTACAGGTAATGTTGACTAGAAAACCAGTAAAAAGGTATAAGCTCCACAAGCAACATTTTGAAGGCACAAGCCCTTAGAATACTCCTCAGAGGGGCACAGACACTGATCGGGGTTAATGCTCGTCATGAGGGGGTTCAGAGAGAAGCTGGACCAAGGAGAATGGCGGTGTATGCGAATCCCTGCCCTCCAGCCCGGACGCCCTCCCTGACCTCTCTTCTTTCTTCTCCCTCAGGACCCTGAGCTTCATCTCCATTAGAGAGCTCTGTGATCTGTCCAATCTCCCCACTCCCACCCAAAGCACTTCCCGAATAGCTCCAACCATCACAGTTCTTACACTATAGTCTCATTTTCAAATTACTCTTAGGTCATGGGTGACTAAAAAGAAGGGCAAGGAAGATGTCTTCATAATTTCCTAGTGCCTCACGTGCTTACACTGAGGTGGCATTTCACACCACAGTTAGAAGCTTCCAAATGTCTTCCTACTTCTTCTGAAACGATGAAAAACACTCCCCCCACCCCTTCACTGCTTCTTTTGTTCCCATTCCCTCCTCTCCCCCTGTTTTTGCCTTTTCTTTTCCTGGGTTGGAGGAATCATGAATAGGGATAAAAATTTGGGATGGAATGAAATTGATCCTAGTGTGTTCCTACTGGTTCCCTGGGTAGGTAATTAGCCTGCTTTAGTGGCTCACACCGGAGTTTGCAGGTTGACTGAGCAAAATTCACTGGCAGCAACATTATTTGAAAAGGTGAATTAGGGAGGCAAACTGTGATTAATAGATTTGTATTTCAAAGAACTTCTAAAATCCTTATTCATGGATGCTGGGATAGCTCACCAGGTTGAGCGCTCGCCTTGCCTGCAAGGTCCTAGAATTGAGTCCCGACCCTGGCCTGTGCAAACCCATATGCTCAACTGTGGTGAAACTGTAATCACTGACATGGTGGTGAGGGTTCTGGCCTCCCAGGCAGGAGGCCTCAGGTTCGGTTCCCACCCTGCGTGGCCCCACATCTACCTGTGGGGAATGAAACCACGTCACAACTAATGATGTACAACTATGGAGACTGCTCTGGGCCCTCCCCTTTTCTTTCTGTGTCTCTGTCTCTCTCTCACCTTCTCTTAAACAATAAAACAGATCTTAAAAAAATAAGATATAATAAAATCCTTATTCAACTATTGACAAGCATTGCATAACTTCATGAAGAAAAAAGTATCAAATTCTCTATATAAGGTCCTTATAATGGCTTATCACTATGTTATTACTTATCACCTAAGGTAGAAACAAAGAGTAACAAAATTTACTGAGATAAACATTAGGGCCTTACACACAAACCTATGAAGTTTAAAAATAGTAGGGTGCTTTATTTTAACCTGAATGCAGGTGGATGTTATGTCTTAGAAACCAGTCTTAAGGGATACACAGTTAAGACCAGAGATGTTACCTGTTTTCAGTCTCATGTTACCTGTTTTTAGTCTCAAGTATGAACTCCATGGAGTACCATGTCCCCAAAAATCATTACACTGTGTGGGCATGTAGACTGTTTCAGCACGCTGATTAAGAAGGCGTGTTTTTGCATAGCACACAGTGACATGCCATTTCTGTCCACGGGACATGGAACACTGGCTTGTGAGTGGTCTGTTCCCAGACTCACCTGAGAGACCCACAGAGGGATCCAGTGACAGAACTGAAAGGTGACAATCAACTCAATCCTGTCTCCTGTTAAAGGTTTTTCTGGCCACGTAGCCATTCATTCTGATACCACATCATGGGCTTGGGTCTCCACTCTTCTCCATTTGAAGCCGGGGTGGAGGAGAAGCAGGGGTGCTTGTCCCACGCTGGGTATTTACAGAGGAGCTCCAAGGAGATCCTGTGAGATTAGAAGGCATTAATTATCAAGGGCAGGCAGACCTGGCACTGTGGCTTCCTCCCAGACTTCTGTCCTACATTTTCGATTCTGCCAGTTGTTTCCACAGTCCTGGGATGAACTCTGTGTGTGCGTGCATGTGTGTGTGTTGTGTGAGGAAATAGAAAAGCT
Organism: Craseonycteris thonglongyai; assembly: GCA_004027555.1. Lineage (NCBI taxonomy): Eukaryota > Metazoa > Chordata > Mammalia > Chiroptera > Craseonycteridae > Craseonycteris > Craseonycteris thonglongyai. Next base: position 22,637 of record PVKE010007683.1, read on the forward strand.
GACATGGACCCTCATTTCTGTGTAGTTGTCATTAAAGTGAATTAAAAGCCTGCTTTTTCTCGAAGTCTTCACCTCTTCCTATCCTAGTCACCATCACCGTTTTTGAAAGATTCGGTTCAATGTTAAGAGTCAGTAAGAAGGTGCATCTTCCTTGTCTAAGAAACTGAGTCAGCCAGAACACAGAAATTTAGATTCTGGATTTCCTGATTCTTATAAAGCCAAATGATTTTGCATAAATTCTGTCCCATTTATTACAACACATGTACCCTTGGAAAGGTAATGGGGTAGCTTGGAATCTCCATTTTCAGCTGCAAAATAAGAATAGTAGTAATAAATAGTGACACTATGTCAATGTTTGTGAGGATTGAGAAAGGCTGTTATGTGTTTCAAGCTTTTATTGGTACAATAGTTTTAAGTCATAGAGTTGGATATAGGTCTGCGTGGTTTGCCAAAGCCTTTAACTCCCTAGTTGACTTCCAGAGGTCCATTTTATAATACTTCAGAGTGGGAAGGTGGTGGCCAACTGTAGTCCTTTGCCCAAACCTGGCTCACCACCTGGTCTTTGTGATATTGGAACACAGCCATGTCCTTTTGTTTCCTTTTTTTCTATGTCTGCTTTTATGCTACGAGTGAAAATAGGAGTCACAAGAGATGGCCATATGGCCCACAACTCCAAAATATTGGTATCTGTCCCCTTACAGAAGAAGTTTGCCAACGTCTGCTCTTGGGAGTTCCGGGTGAAAAACATTCTCTAACCTTCTACACAGCATTACTGTCCATCAAAATAACTATAGAACTCCCCTTCAAGTTCACAGTCTAGTTTGCCTTCCTGATGAGCTGTAGTTTCTGAGGATTCTTTCCTGTTGGCTTGTTCCTCTCTAATCTGCCCCCTCAACCACAAGCAATTTCATCAGGAAGGTGTGTTGTCTTCATATTCAAATAATCAGCTCTTTATCCGCGGTGTCACTGTCACATTGCCACATTCTCACAGCACTTGGACTCTCTCTCCCTCTCCCTCCCTGCCTCTCTCTCTCTCTCTTTCTCTCTCTCTCACACACACACTTTACATAACTGCCATTATCAACTTTGGCCTATACACTAGACAACAACGGCATGATCTGTGTGACCTTAAAATGTTCACAAATATAAAACCCCAGAAATTTTTAGTAGTATCATGACCATGACTCGTCCCCACTGACAACCACGATCCGAGCCAGACACCCTCTGCAGCGATCAGCTCTTTTCTCTCGGATATTTGTACACTTCTGGGCTGGTGCGGTGCGGCCCCTGGGAATTACATTTCATAGTGAACAATTTTACTGTTACCATCTGGAACAGATCAGTTGATATAAAGTAAAGCCAAAAGTCATGAATTTCTTTTCAAAAAGATGCTCCCCGGTTCACGGAAACACTCAGAAATTTAACCGCTGTCTAGAAAGTGGTTGTAAGTAACAGAGACTTATCACCCAGGCTCAGATCTTCTGTATCTGGCCCCTGAAGGGTTAGCTGTAGGCCCCTCCACAGACCAGAGCCTCATAGTACCTGGGTTTCTAGTATATATTACATGAAGCTGAAAGCAGGACGTCCTTGGAAATGCTGGTGCCTGTGTGTGAAGCGTCCACTTCCTTTCAGCACCTCACCCCTCACAGGGAAGAATAAACACTGTGGGGCCTCCACTTCTGCTTAGGAAGAAAGCCCGCTTCTTGGTGCTATAGAGTGTGGGAGAGGTGGCAGTGGGTACAGCCAGATCACGCAGGGCCTTGTAGGCACCATCAAGAACATAGAAAAGCCTTTGAAGTGACATGATCCAGCTGTGTCTAAAGACAGTGACGCCTGATGGGGGAGAGAGCAGATGGGGGAGGGCAAGCGTGAAGGATGTGAGAGTGGGGGGAAACTACTAGAAGAACTGGGAGCTGATCAGTGGACAGGTCTCATATGTTTTGGAAGGGGAGTCAGTAGCACTTGGCAATGAATTGAGTAAGTATAGGGAGATGGAGCAGTCAAAGATCACACTCAAATTTTATCATAGAACAAGTGGGCCGATGGAAGTTTTGTTTACTGAGATGGAGGAGACAGGAGAAGAAGGGTAAGTTTGGGGAAAGTTTCTGAGGGCAGATCTTAAGGTGAGAAGTTTGGGGTGCCTGTGAGAAGTCAAATGGGCATTGTAACATAGACATTAAAAAGAGGTTAGGTCTGGAAATACAAATTTGGGAGTCTTCAGTGGTGGGTGACCTTGGAAGTGATGGAAACAGATGAGACTTCCTTTAGTGAGAGTGGGAAGAGAAGAGGGGGTCAACATTTAGAGCAAGCTTGTCCAGCCTTTGGCCTGAGGGCTGCATGAGGCCCAGGACAGCTTTGAATTCGGCCCAACACAAATTCGTAAACTTTCTTAAAACATTATAAGACTTATTGCGATTTTTTTTTTTAGCTCATCAGCTATTGTTAGTATGGGTGTATTTTATGTGTGGCCCAAGACAATTCTTTCAGTGTGGTCCAGGGAAGCCCAGGCGTTAGACACCCTTTGTTTAGAGCATAAAGGGAACAGGAGGAGCCAGCAAAGGGATGTAAGAGGACATGGTATGTGCTCCATTCGACTTCTGCTCACCTCAGAACAAAACATTCGTGGAGCAGTGATGAGTGCTGGAGACTAAGAGAGAGGAGGCCTGAGTTTGTTGATACGCCTGACACTCACTTGTTCTGTGCTTTGAGCATTTGCTCTCTATAGTCTAATGCTATAGATGAACACTATGACTTTTAAAAATCGGCAGTAAAATAAGGGTTTTCTTAATCTTCACCTTTTCACGTACAAATATTTGGGAGTTGTTTCATGTGATAACATATTTCACTGCATTTAGCGATATATTCTAGATTCATTTTTATTTCTCAATGATCATGTATTTGGTCATAAAACAAGAGTTATATAAATATAAGAAAAGAACATTTTCAGTTAAGTGTTGAATTCCTCTTATGTCTATAATATAAGCAGATAATTGTGCATTAAGAGGGTGATGGGGTTTGTTTGAGGTTAGGTCATATACTTATTTTTAGATTATATCAGGAAAACAATGGGGGAGGGATCAGTTACTGTGGTCTAGTGTTAAACACATTCTATCACCTTGGGATTGGGGTGGATTGTAGTCAGTCACTGGCTCACTTTATAATTGTTCGTGGAGAAGAATTGAAGGTTTGGTAAAAATAATGCTTCACAAAGAGAGTGAGCACCCTCACTAATATCCTACGAATTTCTGCTTTGCATTATCAGCATATTCACACATATTTTCTGAATTGCTGCGGAAAGATGTTGGAAGTTCTATGTTTTGTCCATGCAACTTTGTGCTTCCAACTGTCCTGCTCTTAATTATTTTTGAACATGCTTAAATAGTATGATAACAAATGGAAACAACTAAGGCATCATTTAGAAAGTAATTTGGCCACTACACTAAATTGTTCTAAAGGGTTTCTGATGTGATTACTTCAATACTTGAAAGTTGTCAACCTAAACGATTGTACGGCTGAACTGGTCTAATTATTAATATTTAAAGAATTGGTAAACAATCCACTTTAAATGTATGAGTGAGTCTAATAATAGGCTTGTTTTATTAAAATCATCCTGGTGAAGTCACAGCCAGCAGCTAAATTTGGTAATACTCAGATTCATCAGATGCTTGACCTAAAGGATGATTACTAGTCTACAATTTAAGTATTGATGTTGAGGCGTTATGGGAATAAAAGAATTTATGAAGAGTACCTTAAATAATAGCAAGTCAAAGAAGGAGGTTAAGAGCTAAAGAACCATAATCTAGGTGAGTTGTAGCTTCTGGCGACACCTTTGATGTCAGTCAGATATTAGTGACCATTGGGCAAAGAATACTGTAGCTTTTTGTTTGTTTGTAAAAGATTATGTCCTGTGAACATATACTCACTAAGAATTTTTACTAATTTAGGGACTAATTTTAGGTGAGTTAAATTCTAACATCTCACCGTGCCATGCTTTGAGAATTCCGTGTCTTGGGAACATTTTCCAGGCCAAGGAAGCCAGAAAAGAACAAGTTTGACCTGTGTTTCTAAATGGGTCACTATAAAGAATTGCATTATAATACAATTACAGTTGTGTAGCATTTCCCACGTTATGAAAACAGAAACTCTGCATGCCATTTATATGGTATGAATTAAATTGAAGGCAGGCCCGAGAGTGAAACTTACTCAACCTTCGGGGTAAAAGAGGGGAATTCTCCCAAGATGTGACTCTTGTGGGCGCTGACTGTTCTGGTACACTTCGACGAGCCATCGTCAGTACTCACAGCTTAGGTCCCCAACACCTGCCACAGAATAAAGTGAAAGCAAATGGGTCTTGATTAGCTCATGGAAGAAGACACTCCCTCTCTATTCTTTGCTGGCTCATCCTCCAATTCCTCCATGTTTAGGGTTTCAGAGCCAACTTTATTTTCTCTCGGCTTCATATGGGTCCGCATAGGCAGGGGCCAGGATTCGATCCTCAGTTCCCGGGGCTGCAAAGTGAGCGCTTAACCCACTGAGCCATCCCGGCTTCCCCATGTTTGTCCCTTTCTTGAAGGAAGTCAGATCTGTGTGTGTGGGTCCTAGCTGTCCCCAGCCACTTCCACATCCCGGGGCACGTGGCTTCCTGCTTTCCCCAGCCTGCTGATGGGTGTGTCCCCAGGAACCCTCCTTCTAGTCTCTCCAGAGGGGTTGCACCGGGGCACCTGTGCTATGCCCCTACAGGAACACATGACCCAACATGTTTTCCTTTTTGTTTATTTTTTACTTTTAACATGTTTTTAAAATCACAGAAATAAATGTCACTATCCTCTGTAGGGGGATATTGTTCTTGAAAGATCAGTCTAAAATCCTGTGGAAAAATGAAATAACTGGAAATAGTCAATGTTTTGAAAAACAGAAGCAGTTTTGAGGGACTTGCCATATCAAATACTGAAAGACACTTTTATTAAAACATTTTAATTGACAAAAAAGGAAAAAAATCAGATTAATTAAAGAGAATATAGCTCAGAAATTGACTGCTAAGGGGAAGCCGGGATGGCTCAGTGGGTAAAGCGCTCACTTTGCAGCGCTGGGGACCGGGGATCGAGTCCCGGCCCCGGCCCGTGCGGAACCATGTGCTGAACTGGGAGCTCCCCCAGTTCAGTTCTCCTTCTGTCTCTGTCTCTGTATCTCTCTCTCTCTCTTTAAAAAATAAATAAAATAAATTGACTGCTAGCTACAGGTAGTTAAACTCTAGCTTGTCATGAATGGCAATGGCATGTATTTGAGGGAAGAGAAGTTTAGAGATATAATAGTAGAATAATTAACTATTAATGATATTATTGAATATGTAGATATTTACTTTGTTTCAAAAAAATATGGAAGCAAACAAAATAAAACAAACATGAGAAAAAATGAGGTGCTGGATCTCCGAGAAGAGTTTTTTAAACAAGAGCAGTAGAAGAAGTCATACATTTTTAACTACATAAAAATTTAAAGTAGGAGTGGGGAGAAGGGTGGAACAAAGTGGAGCACAGAGGAGATTTAGGGCAGTGAAACTGTTCTGTTTGATATTATATTGGTGGCTATATGTCATACATTTATCCAAACCCACAGAATATACAACAGCAAGAGTGAACCCTAAAGTAAATTATGGACTCTGGGTGACAGTGATGTGTCAATGTATGTTGATCAGTTTTAACAAATGTCCCACTCTGGGGGGGATGTTGATAGTGGGGAAGGCTGTGCATGGGTGGGGACAGGAAGTATTTGGGGAATTTCTTTACCATCCACTCAATTTTGCTGTGAACTCAAAATTATTCTAAAAATAAAGTCAATTAAAAGCTAAACATTTCTGTGTGTGTGTGTGTGAATTGCCTGTTCATGTCACTTCTACATTTTTTTAAATCAAGTTTGGTATTTTATGCTCCTCATGTTTAAGAGTTCTTTGAACATGAAAACTATAAGCCTTTGTCTGTGGTGTGTGTTATGAATATTTTCTCTAGTTTGACTTGATTTTGGTGTTTTCTGACATGCACACATTTTAATTTTAATTTTCTAGTCAAATTGATAATATTTTTTTCTAGATTTTGAGTCATAGTTAAAAAAATCTTTTCCTTCACAGAAATTAAAAAGGAATTGACCTCTATTTTTTTCTAGTTTTATTTCTTATATTACATCCCCAATTCATTTGGAGTTTTTTCCATGGTTTTATTTCTTATATTTGATCCCTAATTCATTTGGAGTTTATTCCTAGGTTTGAGGTGGCATATGGATCTAATTTTATCTTTTTCTAAATGGCTATCCAATTGTAGCAGATTTGTTTATTTAAATATCCATCTTTATCCCATTGATTTGAGATGTTGCCTTTATCATATTCTAACTTTCCATAGTTTTTTTGTTTTTTTTTGGTATTACTCCAGACTTTCCATTGATTTTTTTATGTTAATTTTATACCTGCTATTTTACTAAATTTTTTTACTGTTTAGTTTGCTTTTATTATTAATTATCTCTGATTTCCTTACAACATCTACAAATACAAATAATTTTGCTTATTTTTTTGAGCCACTTTTATTCTTCTGATTAATTTACTAATAGCTTCAATGCAAGGCTGTGTAGTAGCAGAGATAGTAGTTATCTTTTTCTTTTCTTGTGTTTTAAAAATATTTTATCATGAATGTGTAGTCATCTGTGTCATGTCTTTTTCATCATATGTTGAGATAATCATATAAAGCAGTTACAACTGTTTCTTATTTGAAAAAAGCTCAAACTTTCTGAGTCCTAATTTTTTCATATTGTAAAATGGGAGATTTAGACTTAACCTTTAAAGTTTCTTTTACCTCCTTTATATTCAGCTGTTAATGAAGAAATTTTTTATTTATATTTAGCTTTTGGGCCACTGACTTTACAGATTTAATTAAAATTTATGTGATTTTAAAATTACACTGCAAGAAGACTATAACTAAAATAGGGTTATAAAGCACTCACTGAGCACAAGAACAATGATTTTAAAGGATGACATAAAAGCTTATAGAAAAATTAAATATGCAACTTACATTTAAATTTGCCATTGGAATTTACTAAAGGTAAACCTTAATAAATTTAAAGATTTAAAATGTTTTTCATAAAAGGTAATAATGTTCAAGATAGACTGAAAAAATAATTCAGGTTCTCCAATGGGGCCAATTATTGCATTTATTTGGGAAGTAGAAATTCTGAGGTGGAAAGTGAGCTCTAATTTGCTTCTTAAGAAATTAAAGTTGGATTTTATTTGTAAAACCTCTCTGACTTGGTCTGTTCATAAATATCATAGAACTAAAAGAGTCCAACTAAAATAAAAGGTCATCAATAAGCAATAGTGATGACTCAGTTCTTCAGGAATTTACCACTCATTATTCTGTTGTGACCATGACAATGTGATGAAATGACATGGCACCAATACATGGAAACCGATAAGGCCTCCAGTATTTGGAATTGTGATGAGAAGAGGTCCTAGGAAGTTCCAATAATTACATTCACTTAAATGTCTGAAGAGTTTCACCGCATTTTTTGCCAAGGGAAAGGTAAGATTATTCATTTCAAAATTAAAAGAGAAGGAGAAGAAGAAAGTAGAGAAGGTAGAGCAAGAAGAGAAGGTAAAATAAATATTTACATGCAAATAAGAGATGTAGACTAATTAAATTCTTTTGTGCCCTGCCCATAGTGAAACAACAAACAATACATCAAAAAATAAAAATAGATCTAACATTCAAAGCATTTAGAATGAACTAACCATGAAACAACACACAATTAAGCCATGGAACTTGGCACTACAAGATTTTATTCAAATAGATAAGTTAGATAGGTTAGAAGGATTAGATATGATAAACACAGTTTGTCTGCAATTCAGAACAAATAAAACACCAAATGAATAAAACAGAAATGACTTCAGCTTCTAGAGAAAATTCTGACACATCATAGGATGTGAAAGAAATTTTCCTTATGCAAAGTTTTATTGCTATTCTTATTGATGGATTTTAATAATTACCTCTAAAAATAGTGCTGCTGAATAAAAGGCAGAAATGATGTAATATGAAATCATTGCTTTTCAGAGAGAAAGGTCAAGGACTAAATTATAAATGCCTTATAACACTTTCTCTCATCTCAATTGTCTAATAAGAAGCTTTAGGGTGGAAAAGGTGAAAAAATCTTGTCAATGAGTAGAAGACAGTAATGTGGTGAGAATTTTGGAGGCCGGCAGACCTTGACCTCAGTTTTCTTACCACACTCTCACCTCTTGCTTCTGCCTCTCACCTCTGTTATGCCTGTGCTGTGAATGTAAGAATTTTCCAAGGAGTCTTCCCAATGAGTTTTTCTTCTTGCTCTGGACTCTGCTGGAAATTCATGATTTTTAAATTTTTTTATTAATTTTAATAAATTTAATAAAATTAAAATTTAGGGGTGACCTATGACCTCTGTGTGAAAGCCAATCAGATTAGCATCTCTGTCACCAACCATTTCTACAGACCTGAATTTCCAGCTACTTTTTTCTTTTTCTTTTTTTTAACTACCATTTTTTTAAAGATTTAATTTTATTGTTTTTGACAGAGAGAGAGAGAGATACAGAGACAGAGACAGAGAAGGGGGAGGGCCCCAAACAGTCTCCATAGTTGCACATCATTGGTTTTTCCACATAGTTTCATTCCACAGGTGGGCACAGGGCTGCGTAGGGCAGGTACTGGGCCAGATTCTCACCCTGATGAAAACTGAACTGGGGGCATTTCCCAGTTCAGCATATGGGCCTGAACGGGGCAGGGCCGGGATTTGATCCGTAGTCCCCAGGGCTGCAAAGCGAGCGCTTAACCCACTGAGCCATCCCGGCTTCCCCTCCAGCTACTTTTTTCAACTGGATGTCTATGGGCATCTCAAATTCAATACATCCAAGGCAGAATGTATTATGTTTTTTTCTCTCTCTCATGCATAATTCTACTGCTGAATTCTCTGTTCCTGATAATGACATCACCATCTTTCTAGGCAGCAGAAATGCCTACACACCTTAACATTGCCTTCGTAGGTGTTTGCTAGCTATTGGTACATTAATTCCCATGGGCTTTTACTCATGTTGTTTTTTTAACCTGGAATGTTTCCTCGGGAACATCAAACATCACAGCATGTTTCAGTCCTGGGTAAGTAAGTGAGGACAAGAGACAAACTTAGGCTATTACAATTCATGTGACCTTAACTATACCCATGAACTGGTAAGATCTGTGGAAATTTGGACTATCGGTGAATAACAAGGGAGAAGAATGTATCTATCTGACATGATAGTTCCCATGGCTGAGTTTCCTCCTTGGACTTATGTCACTTTGGCATTAGGTAGCTGTGAATGAACTGTTGTTAACGCAGTAGTGGGAGGGTTTTCTGAATTAAAGTGAAGGATAAAACAATGGTGAGAAGAGCTTTGATTATGGTTGACTCTGATAATTGCAGGAGGATTATCCAGTTTGTGGGTCACTCAGGGCCTTGCCTTTTACCTATAAGCCATTTCACCACTTGAAGGTCCTTTATCCCTACAATAGGTACATAACAGGAAGGACATGGAATTAGAATGACTTCAGCTCCTTTTCATTCTAGCCAATGAATACTGCAGTCAGAATACAGAGAACAGAAAACTCATTTGTAAGCTTAGATTTTCCCTATCAAGAACAACCTTCTCCTTCAGAAAATTCACTGCAGCTACTAAATCATGGTTAATTTTCAGGGATTATTTGTGACTTTCCATTCCTTTCTTATCATATCACTCATTAACCATCAGGGAAGTGAGCAATAACTACTCTATTTGATTTTGGATGCTAGCAGTTTCCCCTTCTCCGTGGAAAAGAGGAAAAGCTAGGCAAATTGACAAGCAACTGTAAGAGGACAGCCCCTTCCGATGTGAATAGTTCTTTGTCATTAGAGGACTCAGACATCTGGGTGAGCGTTGGCTAAGCCCTGGAAAATGTTCAGCTGGAAGGACCAGGCGTGCTTTTCCTTCTATGCCCAGCAGATGCGGGTTGGTACTTAGAGTTCAACAATGTGATGCTGGAGCCAAGGCCAGAATGCATATTCTAAATGCAAAAGTGTCAGCCACCCATGGGTCCTAAGCTACCTTTGCCAACAGCTGGTCGTTTTTCAAGAGGAAACCCCTCTTCGGTGAACTCTCGCCTGGACTACGGCAGGGAGGGTCTGGGTGTTGCTGTGGCTTCCCATTGCCAGATCAGAAGGGTGGAGGAGCGGCTGGCAGGGGAACAAGAATGAACTAACACCCCAAGTTTCAGCTCCTATCTGAAGCTGCTTAGTGAGGAAAGCATCCAGGGCAGCCAGCTGAGATGACTAACCCAACAGATATGTGTCTGGAAAATTCCAAGTCAGAGAAAGCTGGGCAGAAGAGGGAGTGAGGGGAAGGTGGAGAACTATGCAAGGAGAAAACCCACATAGTTCGGGGTCTGCACGAATATCTGAGTTTGAGGAATGGTGAAAATATCATATTAAATTCTATTCGAGATGCTTCCATGCCATGCACATGCACACAGGACAGGGTTGAAGGAAATTCGATGACAGGAGCTTAATGACAAGTTGTAATAAAATTTTCCACTAAACTCAGAGTCACTGCTGTCATGCTTTAGTCTGGTGATGCTCCTCTCAAGAACAGGGGGCATGTTCTGAGATATAAACACTATAGTCAATACTGTAGACCTTGATGGCTGTTTGTCTGGCAACATTAAATATCAGCATTGTGAAAAACGAAGATGGGCAAATTGCACCTTCAGACCTGGTTGACACACCAACTGAATCAATCCCACCCTGCCTGCTTTAGTCAGATACTATTTTGAAACCTGGTGCAAAGGCCAGATGCTTATGAGCTGCTTTAGGAACAGAGTGACTCTGAGTCACAGGGAAACCTTCCCAGAAGCTCGGTCTACATATTGTTAAGCAGCTGCTTGTGCAGGGTGTAGACTGCCACCCCGGACAGACTTCAAAACCACATTCTAAGGTTTTTAGGAACAAAATCAGTTTCCAAGTGATTGCTTGGTTTCGTTAGAGTGTTATAAATCCCACTCCACTGACCTCTTCTTTGTCATCTTTCTAAGTGGGTGGGGCAAACCTTTTCTTTGATCACTTTCAGAAAGGAGAACAGAGTCTCATTACTGTCTCTCTGTGATAGATGATGGTGTGAATACTTTATTAATTGGTAGATAGATAGATAGATAGATAGATAGATAGATAGGAAGAGCTTCATTTTTTCCATTCATGCTTCACCAAATGGACTGTTCAAATACCATATACAGGAGCAAAAAATATCACATGCAACCTAACCTGTTTTGTCTTATAGTCAGTAGTTTTCTTTTGGAAAACAATACAAATAGGAACAACTTCTGCTGAAAACACTTCCCATTTGTTTCTGTTTCATTTCCCTTTTCTTTAAAGTTAGCCACCATAGATACATTAGTGATTTTTATATTCACATAGGCTGCAGGTAAGTGAGAGGTAAGCTCACTACTGAGTCTTGAGAAAAACACGATCATATGAGCAGGTACCTGACTTCTCTCCAGATGCCTTCTTGGGAGGGATGGCTCTTCTTGGGATGCAAACCTGTATCACTGCCAGTCATACTTGTTAGGTTTTGGGGGCTGCTGGAAGACACTGTGACCCCTGGTCTCTGCTGTGCCCACTTTGTCAGTCAGTCCTTATTGTTTTATTTGGCATTTTATTTTTTACTTCACTGCTAATCACTGTTGATCCTTGGCTCATGGTCCCAGCCCATCCTCCATCAACACCTGTTCTTAGCAGTGGATCAATTAGTTATATACAGTACACTGTGCGATCCTACATATCTGAGACATCTTATTGCTTTACACATTTTGGTTGAGTTTTAAATGATAAAATATAACTTGGGTACATAAAAATGCGTTCACTGTATGTCTGCAGGTTAACGTTTTCAGAACCTCCAAAGCCTTCCTCCTCAACCCTTTCATCAACAGAATCCCTCTCCCCACTATAGGTGAGTAGAGGCAATCCCTCCCTTAGTGTAGCCTGCCCACTTCTGTAAGCACCCTTAGAAATGTAATTTTGCTTGGCTTGATCTTTTCATAAAGAGAACCGTACCGTGTATTCTTCTCTTCCTGATGGAATTGGCTCCTAAGCCTTACTTCTAACTGTGGCTGGGACCTCGTGTCTCCTGTCACAGTGATTTTGGGTGTCATTGAGCAGAGGAGGGCGTGTTTTGGGTGTCAGGAATGCATTCTGTGTCTTAAGGCGGTGAGAGTGAATGACTGGGTGCTGGGGTGAAGCTCAGTTTGGGGGTGCACTAGATAAGCACTAGTGTCAGGGAAAGTTCTGTGAACTGTGGCTGAAGAGAGGGAAAGTGTCCCGGTGGGCATTTCACCAGGACTGAGGGGGTTTCTAGGACGCGGGACTTTCAGTGCTAAAACCAGGAAAGTTCCAGGCAAACTGGGGCACCTTAGTCACCTTAGTCCTTCTCTCCATATAGCAACTTCCATGTTGTCAGTCATCTCCTCTCCCTACTCTTAACTCTGAGCTTTCCCACCCGGCTGCCCATTCCGCCCGAAAGCTCCTGCCATTCTTCTCACAATGAAAACCCTTCTGAGGACGCCCCTGTACTAGTTCCCTCAGAGGGACCGAGCTACCACACTAGAGAGATTGTGCCCGTGAAAGCCCAGCTTCCGGAAGGTAATGTGCTACATGAAAGTGGCTGAAGTGATCCAGCTTCTTACACTGCAGGATAAGAACATGTCACACAATACAACGGGGGCGAAATGGGTATGGAAGACAGGTGGGCGGGGATTCAGATGACTGAGGGTCTATCCTACACCAAATACCATGCTGGTGATGATATACATACACACATACATAATATATACATACATTTTTGTTAAACAATATAATTTAATTGATCTGAATTCTTACTTTATGGATGAGAAAATGGGGGCCCAGAGAAATTAGGTTACTTGCTCAAGGTCACACAGCTAGTAGAGTTGCCAAGCTGGGACTTCACCTCCACATAGTATTTTATCCTTCATCTGTTTCAAGTTTATATACGATCTAAGGTGTGAGGAGTCAAAATGAGAAAAGCTTATCATGTTGAACAGCCACATCCTCCCCTCCCCCTCCCCCTCATAGGAGCAGAAACTGTCACCTCCTTTTTTTTTTTTAACCATTTTATTGCGATGTGATTGATTTGTGGAGATGGTTTTACGGGGTAGGCTTACCTCCAATCCAATTGCATTTAATGCTGCTCCCTGTGTCTTTCCCCAGACATCTAAACAGCATGCCGAGGCTGCTCTGTTTTGCTTTTCCCTTCCAGAGACTCTCTACAGACTTCCTTTCACGGAAGGGTAGTGTGCCTCTCTGATACTGTTCCCCACGCCACCTCCCACAGTCTCCTCCTGATACCCCTACAGAGACAGATGTCATCAGCTTTGTGTAGTTTACACGTAAAATTTAAATCATCACAACTAAGGGAATCCTATCCACAGCCGAACTATAACATGTGGCACCACGTACATTTCACTATGTCATCTTTGTTTTCTCTGGAGCTAATAAATGTAATTTTATTCTCATTTTTGTTGTTTATTTCATCTTCCATGTTCCCATCACTAACATATTCCCCTTCTCGTGAAGGTAGATATCTCTTCATGTGTTCAATATGGTCAAACACATCTATCCCTTTGACAGGATATTCACCTTAGAGAATTACAAATGGTCAGAATATTCCACTTAAAAAAAAATTACTTTATTGTTTTTGACAGAGAGAGACAGAGAGAGAAGGGGGAGGGCCCAGAGCAGTCTCTATAGTTGTACATCATCAGTTTGCGATATAGTTTCATTTCACACAGGTGGGCGCAGGGCCACACAGGGCAGAAACCAGGCTTGGGGCCTCCTACCCTGGAGGGAACTGAACTAGGGCCTCCCACATGGGAGGCACACCCCAGTTCGGCAGATGGGTCTGCACGGGCCGGGGCCTGAACTCTATCCTCAGACCCTGGGGGCTGCAAGGTGAGAGCTCAAGCTGCTGAGCCATCCCAGCATCTGCAGGATATTCCCCTTTAGGATTAATCATACACTTAATCTGAAGGCAGGGTGAGCCAATTTTTGTAGGAGTAATGTGTAAGATAAAGTCAGACACACTACGTCGAGTAAAACCTTACTCCTCCTGAAGCAGTCAGCTCAGTGACCTCCCTCAGATACAGTGACCCTTAGATCCCCGCTGCTGTGCCCCCACCCCCACCCAGCGCCTTGCTCTCTTCCCTCCCCTAGGACTGCTCTGATGCCCCTCTGTGACAGCGACACTTATACATGCCAGACTATGAAAGCTTGAAGGTGAGGCTCTGCCGTACTCCTCCTGAGACGCCAGAGTTGGAGGAGGAATCAAACAACAACAAAAATCAGGGATTGAGTTTGAAAAGCACACCTTTACATATATAGAAATACCAGCACTGTCGCAGTATGTGGCTATGTTCGTGTACTGTATGCCGGTACTACATACTGTTCACCTCAGAGAAAATTTCATGCTGAACATTGGTTCATTAAAAAACGAATCTACTTTGACGACTTTGGAACTGAACCTGTAGCTAATATTCTACCCACTTCTTTTTAACTTGCTCTGTAAAGGGCCTGAACACGATTCCACCTTTATGACGTTATTTAAAACGACCACGGTCATCACAAAAAGCAGGAGGGAGTGTCTGAGTCAGAAGCTTTATATTTCAGAGGAGTGCAAGGGACTCTTTCAGACTCACCCAACCAGCTGCTAACTTCCTCTATGAAGAGAGTAAGGTAACTATTTCTGAAGCTCAGAGCTTCAAGTGTGGCCAGACACTGAATGAGAGAGAGAGAGAGAGAGAGAGAGAGAGAGAGAGAGGGAGAGGGAGAGAGAGGGAGAGGGAGAGAGAGGAATCATGGCTTCTTTTCTGTAGTGCAGAGTCTAACTTCTCAAACAATGTCAAACTTGTTGCTTGGCTGTGTTCTCAGCTTCTCTGTCTGATGGCTTGTCTCTGGCTGGCTTTCTGTGGTGTCATAGGGAAAGTGGCAGGCACCGTTCTGGGCCAGGGACCAGAGACCAACCTTACATGTTATGTTTTGTCTTGGAACAGACAAACAACATTTGGGGAATTCTGTGCACATCTCGATTCTGTATTTCCAGTGTTCTTATTTAAGGCATGAGGGGTTGAAACATACTAATTGTTGATATCAGAATTGGACTCTTTAAATTGCCTAATGAAGTACTCATCTGATTAGAGATGCATCAAAATTTGAAGCGATGTTATTGATAGAAATGGAAAATTTGAAACTGTGCCTGTAGATGAGTGACTCTAATTGGGGCATTGCATTTAACTTATATGGTGAGAATAAAAATTAAATATGGTCAGTTGTAGTTATTCATGTTTTCCCTCAATATGTGTATTTCAGCTTGGTAAACACAAGAGTTTATTTTTTTAATTTCAGCAATGTATCATGAAATAGGATTATTTTTCCTTGTGCAGACAAAACATTTTGATCAAACATTTGAGGCACATAATTTATGATTTAAGTATGATAAGCTTGGGTCCATCAAATATTATTATAATTTTGTGTTTTATTGAATGTGTTTTGGCCCTGGTTTTTCTTATGTTTTATTTAAAAATTATTTTTATTTCTTTTTCTTAGGCTCTAAAAATTGCTCTAGTGAGAACCTCATCTTGATTCTTTCATTTGGACACTCTTTGTGTCAAAACATAAATAGTGGGCTGATAATAGGAAGGAAGAGGTGAACCATTTCTTGGGTTGAAATCTACCTTAAGTAAGCAAGTAGGCTTCAGGCTTCCTTGGACTTTTAGATTCTCAAGTCTGATGTTTGGGATTTAAAAACCTTCATGAGTTGTATTAACTTCAGAATTATAAATTAATTACATGTCTATATATTATAGTTTAAGTAAAGGACACAAGAATAGGTTATAGTTGTAGTACAATGAAAAATGAATTAAAAGCCAAGTTCTTAAGATCTGAAAAGAATTTTCCTTCATTGCCCTGTCTCGACAATTGCATGCTTGCCAGGTAGTATCGTACGGACATCTTTCCTGTAGCTTAATATAATTTATTTCTCTTTTTCACTTCCCTTTAGTTATTTAGCTAGGACTCAAACCATCAGGTGATTTTTGATAACTTGTTTAAAAAATTTTTTTTTTAATTTTTGTTGGTGTTTCTCTTAATTAAAAAAAAAAAAAAAGAATTGCCGTGTAAAGCAATTATAGGAAAAAGAAAAGTCAGAGTTTTGTACCAAGTTAATAATTATTTATCTATCACTTGATGGAAATGTAGGGTGTAAAGCAATTAAGTCAGCCTTGAATATAGTTATGTATTTGTCAATGGGATTCAGACTTTGTCTCAGATGAGAAGAAAAGAATCTTGTTTTTATTTCTGGAACTTACAGTGCAAGTGCATAAAGATTGTAAGACAATTATGTGGAGTGAACAGACTTTTTGGTATTTATTTTCAAAGTGTGTGAACATGCTCATACACGAATGTTTAAAGATATATTATCTCACACCATTTATCATTTTAAAGGCATTGCTTGAGAATTTATAATGGCCTAGGAATTTCTCAGTTCATGTTTCTCTGTAATGATTATTTTTCTAGTATGGTTTCTCTGCCATAAAACTTACCAAAGTGAGAAAAATATGTACTAGATGACCTAAATATGTGAGGGACAACACAAGAAACTGGAATTTATTTATAAAAAATTGTGTATTTATTCTTCCATGTTTAAACTTCAGTCACCTTCAAGGTACTCACCATTTGATGCAGTACACCTATTGAGACACTTTTTCTACTCACTGCTCAAAACAGTTTTTGAACTCAGTCAATTTTGATGCCTTTTAGTGTTTCTGCTGTTTTTGTTTCATCTCTTCCATGTCAGCAAAATGTTTCTTCTTAAGGACTTTTTTCATCGGGAAACAGACAAAAAGTTGTCCTGGGGCGAGGCTGGTGAATAGAGGGTGGGGTGCAGGGGTCATGTTATTTTGTGGTTCAAAACTGCTGAACACTCAGTGCGGTGTGGGCAGGTGCATTGTTAGGCTGCATGTTATTCGTGTAAATCAGCCATCATGAAATGGGCAAACACATTGAAAGAGTCTCTAAAAAAAATTCACTGAAGCCAAACACAGCCTCTCACAACACCTGCTGGTCCACTGATGTGGATGGGCTCCTAGAATACTCATCTAGTGGGGAAGCCTCTACTACAAGGCATGGGCACTCCAGAAGACCATTCTGTTTTTTTTGGGTCTCTTCTCATGCAAATTCCTGCATAGCTGCTTTTCTCTTCAATACAATTATAGCTTTGTGAAAAGTCACCAGGATGATTAAAAGATTAGAAAATGAAAATGTGTGATTATTGCTTAGAACATAATTTAAAGAATAATTTTGAAAGTTTTTTTTTTTTATCCCAGTGGGTAAAATAGTAAAACATAACGTCATAAAGCAACAAGAGAAATTGGAGCGTGGCCATTCCCCCACAAATGTAATAAAGGTGTGTTTGGGGGCTTTGAGGTACAATACTACAAAGTAGCTTCTGGACGAGACCCCAAAGAACCAGCCTGGCAGGTCCCTAAACAGGGCCATTTAAAAAATCTTTCATGTCTTATTTGAAAGATTCTAGTCCACATTATATCAAATATATTAAAATATGCCCACAATACTCCATTAAGTATAATGCTCACTGTAAACAGTTGAAAAGCACTATTATGATTTTGCATATTAAGTTACTCTCTTTAAAAATATATTTATTTATTTATTTATTTTTATTTTTGACAGAGAGAGAGAGAGATACAGAGACAGAGACAGAGAGAGAACTGAACCAGGGGAGCTCCCAGCTCAGCACATGGTTCCGCATGGGCCAGGGCCAGGACTTGATCCCCGGTCCCCGGCGCTGCAAAGTGAGCGCTTAACCCACTGAGCCATCCTGGCTTCCCCTAAGTTACTCTCTTAAGAGTGATTAATTTCATTCAGTAATCAACATAAAATCTTAGAAATTGTTCCATGAAAATCTAGCACACAATTTCTCCCTAAAATTAAGGAACTTTTTATGACTACTAAACTTAATATAAAAATCATCTGATGCTTCAACTTAGTATATCTACGTGTATAGTCATTAATTTCAATCTTGTCATTTTCTCCTCCACATATTAGAAGCAATACTTCTTTTTCAGATGTAAAATATGACTTTTGAGTTCCTGAAAAGTTTGGGGGGCTTAGGCACTGCCAATATTGCTCACTGGATTTGATATGAAGTCAATTAAAATTTTCTGGGTAGCTATTAAAAGAACATGGATGTTCTTCTTGGAGTAAATGGTGTGTGGAGTGGGAATGATTTTCTCACATGGGGCATGAATGAGGAGTGGGACTTATAGTCGATTGAAAGTGGCAGAATTCATGGGCTCATCCTCAGTGATGCTCTCAGGCTTAGAATTCCAAAGTGCAGAATAATAGGTTTCTCAGGGATATTCTGGAAATGTCTAACTTGTTGCCTTTCAGGAAAGGACCAGTTATTTCCATTTTCTAGAGAACAATGAATGCAGTAGCATTAATTCATTATCTACACTGGGTCAGGCATTATAGAGTTGTTTATCAAAAAAAATTTTTTTATGCTGAAACTCCTATTTGATTAAATAGAAATTAAAAACTTACTTTAATGTCATTTTAAATGTTGAAAGCAATTAAATTTTGTGGCTTCAACAAAGTCAACACAATGGCTATTATAGGACATTCTTGTTTCAAACTCCCTTCTTCCTCTTCTACCCCATGTCCTGGTCCTCTGCCCTAAATGCCCTGACATTATGGTGTGGTTCTCTTACAGGTGTAAGAGTGGAAGGACTCACATTTTTCTGTCCTGTAAATGGACCATCTAACTGAATAACATGAAACTCAAATGCTCAGAGCAGTTCAAGACTGGGTCACACAGCTATTAGCAACATGGTTGGGATTAAGACTGGGTCCCTTCAGAGTCCATGACTCTCAGAACCTGACAAATCACTGACTATAATATCACAGAGCATTCCAGGGGAATAATTTGGAGTACCCATGTTAATTCATGTAGTCTGGGAGGGCCCTGACTGTGATGTTAGGATTATTTTGAGTATTATGGAGAACGTCTGCAAAGAAATGCAAAAGCAGATTACTGAAGAATTTCATGGTGGGGGCAACCTTCTATATATTCAAAAACAACATTACCAAGAATTCAGAGATAATCACATTTTTGTCCTGGATTCTACATGTGCTATTATATTTTACATTCTCTAGTTAGAGGTAAAACTTCATGTTGGAAAGTCTTATGCATGTTTATGACACATAATATGCCCTTCGCATTTCTATTCCAAAAATTATCATAAAATGGTCTGAAAAGAATTAATACACATCTAGGACCAGAAATGCAGAATATTTGAAATAAGATGGTCATATAAATTGCTAGGATGTGTGATTACTCTAAGAATGTGTTTGGAGGCTATAATGGGGAAAGGGGTAAGAAAATGATATGTTAAGTCTCCACATGTTCACATTAATATCAAATTACAGATTTGGAAAGCAAGAACAATATCCCCTTAAATAGACTATAGCATATAATATTTATTTTACTGCACAAAGCACTTTTGCTCTAGTTCAGTTTAGAAATCTGGTGATTTGAGAATAGGCCCTGTGAATGTGTCTGTTTAGGACTTAAAAACAGAACTATCAAAGGCCACTGAAGATAGAAATGCCACATCAGGAGTGGGAATATGTCCTGCATATGACTATGAGCACGTAGGCAGAAAGACAGAAATATTTTACTTAAGAATATCAATGCAAAAAAATATATATCGCAATACTGTTGTCAGAAGAGATAGTGTTAGCATATTGGCAACAAAGATACTGGACTACAGGAACTTTTCCCATTTGTTCTCAGTTATTTGGTGGTTACACCCAAGGCTGAAGAAATGCAGCTTTGCATTTAAAAAGTAAAAAAAAATAACAAAGCAATGATCCTATTTATTTTGTTTTCTAGGCTGTACTCCACTGCACGATGGCCTCTCTTGCTCCATCAAATGCAGAATTTTGCTTCAACCTGTTCCGAGAGATAGATAACAATCAAACCAGTGGAAATGTGTTCTTCTCCTCTCTGAGCATCTTCACCGCGTTGGCTGTGGTCCGCCTGGGCGCGCGAGGTGACTGTGCCTCTCAGATTGATAAGGTCAGTTTCGGTCGTGGCGTCTGCAATTAATCCTTAAGGCACGTTGTTTTCCCCAAGAGAGTATTTTATGGCAATGGTCCCGTGTAAAGGGAGCTCTGTCAATGAGCCCGGCCCCAGGTGTGAAGGGCCCACACAGCTGACAGCACTGGTTTATCAGCTGGGAGGCAGCAGGCGTGTTTCTAGAACTGCAGCTTTGGTCTTTTTCCTTAGTACCGTGGTTCTCGAAGTGTGTTTCCCTGAACTTGTTAGAAGTGCAAATGCTTGGGCCCCCACCCAGACCCACTGAGTCACAAACCCTGGGGGTGAAGCCCAAAATGGATATTTTAATAAACTCTCCAGGTGCTCACGGGAGTTGTAAGATAGAACCACTGCCTGAGTAGAGATGGATGAGAAAGAAGAGCTCCAAGGAGACACCAGTGAAACCCTAGTTTAAACAGTAGTGATCTGGGCACAAATCACACACCAGTACATTGTCACCTCCACTCTTGGAGAGCACCGTGAGCCAGGCTGTGTAGGGAAGGGAAGAGTCACAGTTTCTCTCCCTTTTGTCAGGAATTTGTCATCTAAATTCAGAAACAGGAGAGACTCCAGGGCCAGCCGGTGTGTGGAGGCCATTGACAATCCTTTCTGCACACCCGTTCCTCCCATTCTGTTAGTTCATAAATGAGTATAAGAGGAAGCTTGTCCCTTTTGTAACCTCAGACACCTAAGGACATGCTGAAGGTGAGCTGTGCAGATTATTTAAGCTAGAATCACTTGTTTCTCTCTCCAGAGAGCTCAGTGAATAGTCGTGGCTGAGAAGTCACCACAGTCTAAGAACACCAGTGTCTAAGCCCGGGAGTGCTTCATAGCCCCAGCGCCCTGAGCCCTTCCCTGTGATGAGAGGGTCATAACAGCCAAATGCTCAGAACTTCATGGGTCTCAGCTTTGGGATAAAGCCCTGCAAATATCTCCCAACAGCACAGGCGTAGGGAGTAGTCTCCTGATTCCGTGCGGGGGTTGCCATGTCACCTCCGTGCTGGTAAATGGCAGAACTGCCATTCAAACTCAGGGTGACCTCCCAAAGCAGGGTTTCTTAACCTCACTACTCACTGCCCATATTTGGGGCAAGATTGTTCTTTGCCATGAAGGGCTATTCTGTGCACTGCAGGAGGTTTAGCAGCCTCCCTGGGCTCTCCCCATGAGGCACCATCTGCTCACTTCTCAGTCGTGACAATCAAAAATGTCTCCAGCCGCAGTCACATGTCCCCCGGGCGTCCGAATCAAACCCTGGTGGAGAACCATTTGCCCTAAAGCGACCAAAAGGAAATGCAGCCCAAAACACATTGGTGCACAGCTTCAGTTATTTTGAAGTTACTACTTTGATACATAAACCTAAAGCCTTTGGAAAAATATCTAGCAGCTAAAAATGTATCTAGTCATTGATAAAAATGCATGATATTTTGGAACTAAGTGAGGCAACCTGGCATCACAGAAACAGAACACCGGTCTGGGAATTAGAATTGACTCAAATTCTGCCCTTGTGATAAGGAGTTTGCCTCTGGGGGCCTCAGTGTCCTTACCTGTAAACTACGGGGCTTGATTTGATAGTACCCAGTGACGAACTTTCCTTCAGGATTGTTCCGATTCAATATGTTCCTATTCAATATAGACAATAATGTGTGGGCTCCACACCTGTGACAAAAGCTTACCTTGAACACAGCAGAAGAGGCAGCTATTTGTTATTGCGGGGTTTCAGGTCAGGGACAGTCTCTGGTTATTACCTGGTTCATGTCCTGAGCTCTCTTGCCCCACAGGTGCCTGGTGGAGCAGGGGAGGTGGGTCACAGCGAACTCAAGGCTGATCCTCTGCTGGAGCCTCTTCTCTCAGTCACTGCCACACCGAGGCCCTTCGGAGTGACTTTTGATAACTCTTGCTATTATAACCACCTGTAAGAAGTATGCAAGAGGAAAAACGTGTCCACTACAGACACAGAACCATTTCTCTAATTCATTTGTGCACATTTTCAGTCCTTGCCAAATACCTCCTATATTGGCAAGGAATTTAATTTTCAGCCTTGCCCTCCCTGTTCCAGCTAGTCTCTTATGGCTGTACCTGGCACATGACACCATAGGTCATGCGTGTATGTTTTAGACCAATTCACTCTTACTCAATTCAGTTACATGCTAATGGCATTTATCTTTATGTCTCTTTTAAGCACCAAGGACCGATGGTCTTTTTTTGTTTCAGAGCTCAAATGGTCATAGTTGGGCAAGTACAAATCCCTTTAAAATTTTTCTTTAAAAAGAATCTTTCTAGATGACTCTAAAATATCTTTGCTTACGGACAAGATATCCTAGTCCTGCCTTCAATTTTCTTGGCGCATAGAAGGGTCAGCTACTCACAACGATGCCCTACCTTCGTTACCATAAAATAGTATTAAAGCCTAGACTCAACCACACACGAGTTTCAATGGTGTTAAAGTGGCGTGGAAGCCACTGTCCATTGGAGTGAAAGAACCAGAAGAGTTTGTTTAGTTACAAGGTCATATTTTATAAAAAGAAAACAATGGGAAATTAAAAAATTTAGTCTGATTTAGGAGAACTGTTGGTTAACAGGGGAGATTTTTTTTCTCCTCACTAGGCTTCATATTAATTGCTAGGTTCTTTTTATGAGGTAGTGAGTCAAACATTTACAACTCTGAGAAGCAGACATCTTTCAAAAGGTATTTCAAAAGGATTTCAGGATATTAAGATTGAGACTAAGAAAAAAAAAAAGAGACTGAATCACCTGTCTTCCAGTGGGTTTCTATCTATTCATGCCGAACGGTACAACTCTTATTTCTTCTCACAGAAGTGGTAGAATAAGTAATATCTTATAATTGTTTATTTATTTATTTATTTTTAATGATTACTTTTGAAATGTTTTTGATAAAACCCAATTGTATTTCAGAAGATTAATATTTGTATAAGTTTTAAATAATATGAAATATGAAGACATGATTTTAGGATAAAAATGTACGACATGCTCTAATTTCCATTGAAATGTTATATGAGAAAATACAAAGGAAAAGGCAGTTCACAAAAAGGGAAATAAACTTTTAAACCTTTTATATTAAAACAAAAAAGCACAGTAATAGTAGAACTAAATGAAAAAAATATGGGAAAGAGATAACTACAATAATCTTTAAGGCATTGCAAAATCTTCATGTTTGGCCAAGGCAAAATGAGAAAGGAGGCTGGTCTTCATGCTCTGTAATATCACAGAACTGAAGGAAAAAAATGACACCCAGACTGCCGAGAATGGTACCTGGATGCCTGCAGTGACCCCACTGGTGAATTTGAAATTGACTACTAATTTGTATATCAACTTTGCCTGGTTGATTTTTCTTTATCTCTCGCTCCATCTCATAGTAGTATTCCAGATTGAGAGGATGTAGAAATTGAGGTAGGTTCCTGTTCCCTGTGACCTGTTAAGACTAAGAGTGACACTCATGGCCTTTATAAGTTTTAATGTCTCTTTCTGAGCTGTTCCCTTTTTCCCTAGCTAATAAATGGGGCTCTTAATTAGGGTTCTGAAACCTTGAAATTGAAAGTTACCCCATTCTCCACTAAGGAGGAGGTTCAACTATATAGCACATATGGGCCTTTAAAGAAAACCTACATCTTTCTGCAGAAAATCCAATAAGATTGTCGGAGTCACAAACTGAGACAAATCACTATTGTCTGGCAGTTATTTACATCATTCAGACAATTGGTTGGGAGAATAAAAGTTAAGTAAGTCCATGGCTACCTCTGTGCATGGTCTATCCATGCCTGCCAGGCAGCACACATTCAGTTTGCCCCAGACAATCACACAGGTGATTACCAAATGTGTAGTCCTCTTGGGGGAGCTGTTTGCATTTCAGATCCCACAGATGCAAAGGCCTGGGGAAATTCAGATACAGTGCAATAGAAAATCAAGACTTGGGCATAGTAGCAATTATTAGAATAATGGAGTTGTGAGACCCACACTAGAAAAGGAAAAACCTAAAACTGCCTGATTTCAAATAATTGCGGGATCATAAATTATATCTCTCAAGTTTCAATTTAGCTTCATATTTCTAATTTCCTAGAGAATCAATAAGCCCTTCTCTCTCTTATACCTCAATGCCCACATAGCCCTCATCTTGCCTCCCACTTGATTAAACAAAGTTTTCGTTTTCTATTTGACCTTTTGAAATCGTTGTCCAAGTTTAATCAGTGAGTAAGTATTAACTTGCTCCCCCATAATGAGCAAACTAAAATAATTACACACAGTTATTTCATTTGTAGCCATTGTTTTCTTAGCCCTCCCAGTTTATGGTACGTTTGTCCAAAGAACCATCTGTTTTGACCAAGTCAATAGGGTATAGCTGAGAGTTCCTGTTCTGTCCTATTTGTGTATGTGTGCACATGTGTACCCATGTGCACACATACACACACACTGACAATGAAGTCTCCCTCCTTATCTTCTTTCCCCAGGTCCCTTCTTGTTCAGCATGGCCTGCTAACTGCTTTCCTTGTCCCCATTTGCAGGTGCTCCACCTCAATACCTTCTCAGAACATGGATATTCTTCTAACTCTCAGGTAAACACGACAACTTCTTTTAGAAAAAGAGACTGAGGGACTACATTTGGAAAAATTCCTGTGTCGCTGACATATTTAATTATGCTCTCTAGCCCTTTAAAGTGAAGGGGCATGTCTCACTCAGTTTTCCATATCGTAGATACTTCAAATGCAATTTTTGATAATTTACTTGTTAATTATTAATTTACCAATATTTTATTTCTGTGCTGGTCAGATTTTGGCAAGATAGTGTGCAAACCACATGTTTTTCTTTTATCTTTAATATTCACAGCTACTGCACATTGACAAAATGAATTATGTAGCTAGTACACATATTAGGAAAATTTAGTGTCTTCTATTAAATTTATTCTAAAGTTAATTATTTAGTTTAGTAAATCCTTTAATTACCTTAGATCACAGACAGTATTATGAGAAGGGGTAAGAAATTATTGATGTATGTGGCATTGTTTGCTGCTTTTATAGTGTTATTAGTGTTCAATTCTCTTATGATATGACATGCATGTTTTATTTTCTATATAAGTAAGAGTATGCATACCAGTGCAACCCAAGAGTAAAATTTTATAAATCTTTTAATAACAGCAAGTACTCCAATCTCAACTGACAAGAGTTCTCTCTGACATAAACACATTCCACAAGGATTATGAACTCAGCATTGCCAATGGTCTTTTTCCGGTAAAATCGTTTGACATTCATAAGGTAAGTTCAGCCGCCTATCTTAGAAGTTTATTTTCACTCTGGACCCGAGTCTTGTTCGATCCAGCATCTGAATAAAAGCTTGCGTCTTCCTACTGAACCACACGAAGGTGATTTTTTTTTTCTCTTGTTGCTACTAATTTTATTCCCAGGTATCTTCAAATATCACCACCTGAGTGATCCACATATTCAGAGTCACTAAATAGACAGGCTCTAAAACAGAAGAGAATTGTCCCCTGGCAGTGACGTGGAGCTGTTTTATTGGGGTGGGAGGGGCAGGCTCCCCACTTAGGGTTGTCCATGGGCAACAGAGGAAAAGTCTGTCTGTTTTTCTCCTGAGCTTTATGTCTACTGGGATAGTTTTGTGTCTCCAGTGCTGAGTTCATCATCTTCCTTTTCAGCTATGTCCTTTAGTTTGTCCTTCCAGCACTAACTTATCTTTTCAGTACAGTTACTTATAAGAGTTCCTGGTGACAGACGCAACTGATAAGGCCCGCCATGGGCAGAGGACAGCTCAGACTTGACTCAGAAGTAGGCAATGGGTTCTTGGGGTCAGCAGATGACATTTTAGTCTTACCATATGGTGTTTGAATTGTCAACTCATTCAGCACGGTGACCCACTCACTGAAAGACCAATGAGACCCACAATGCACTCTCTATGCTGGGGTGCTCAACCAGTGCTTGAGAACCATCATTACCATGGCAACTGGGAGTTGGTGAGTCCTGTTCAGGTAGACACAGTGGCCATGATTCTCTGGGTGTTTGTTCTTCCTTTTAATTCTCCATTTCCCAGGCAACTATAAAACTGTGGACTAATTTCCACTTGCATCTTTCCAGCTTTCTGGGTTCCACCCATCCATTATAGTTTCCTCTGTCTGTCACCCACTCACATTCTTTGCCCGTTTCTAGCACCATGCCCAAATTCTTTGGCAGCCTGCCAGTTAGAAAGCATTAGGCCACTTTGTTTTTTAATCTTCCTTAAAGAATCTTACACAAGCATTATAGGGGCCACCTGTATTTTCAACCTCACATTTTGTCTCTAGTCCCATGCATGCTGCTTTGACTCTGAGGCACCACTAGTTGTCTTAAATTGGAAGGCTGGAGTGTCTACCAAGCTACTGTTTACAGCAGACTTCCACATTTCCTCTCTGGCCCCAGTGTATGTACAGCACAATGCGTTTAGAGGTGCAGTAAAGGTGAGACGGGGTCAAGAACATGGGAAATGGAGACACTGAAAGTTAGTCCATCCTTTGGCAACATGAAGATGATGACACAGTAAAGTTTGTGAAGCCGTTGATTCTTACGAAAGCTATGGACTTTATCTTCATTGATTGTATAGGAAGCTGAAGCTTAGCATGTAGAAATACAAAAGCAGAAGTTCACCCACATGTTTTTAATGTAACCAACGCTCTTTCTACTATAACTTGATGACTATCAGATATTCAAAAGTGGAAGATGAGTAACACAGTCTAACCATCATGATGCCATAATGAAGCTTTAATTAGTGAAAGCTATTTATTCTTTAATTAAAAAAAAAAAGGGGAAAGCCGGGACGGCTCAGCGGGTTGAGCGCTCGCTTTGAGGCCATGAGGACCGAGGATCGAATCCCGGCTCCGGCCCAGGCAGGACCCACGTGCTGAACTGGGGAGTTCCCACAGTTCGGTTCTCTAACTGTCTCTGTCTCTGTCTCTCTCTCTATCTGTCAAAAAGTAAAATAGAAATAAATA